>JAZHYW010013718.1:0-51288 GCA_037355805.1 Ixodes ricinus | reverse complement strand
ATCAATAAAATAATCACCATTTACCAATTTAAAAAGTAATTTATTTCGAGTCAACATCATTCTGATACTTATGGAAAGAAGGCTCGCATCGGATTTCAGTAGAGAGTGTATGGTTGTGGCGTAGACGCGAAATAAAGGTCACCGCAGACGCAGTTCCATAGAATTGTTGCGCGTCGCTTGTATAGGCATCGAGCCTACCAACAGGACAGGGCGACGAGCAAACACGTGGCAAGCAATATAATAACACATCATCTGTTTTTTTTTCTCAGGAAGCAAAGAAAACAAGCAAAAACGTCGAAAGATGGAAATATCAGTTACAACACCGAAATATAGCGGTAAGCTGGCGAGCGGCTAACAAAAAGAAAACACTGCAACTCTTTTTTTAATGAAGCAAGGAAACACAATCAAAAACGTCAATATAAGTACCAGTTACGAAAAATATGAGTATCAAAAACGTCAAATATTAGTATCAGATTCGAAAAACATAGTCAGATAAGTATCAAATATAAGCTTTTCACTATGTGACGAACATTCGCAGAATGTACGCATTAAGCGTAAGCACTTATGGGACCATGCGAAAGCAGAAAAGAAGCAAGGCGACCACTCTACGTGATAAACTGTACATAGATGGCAAGCCGTATACATGGGACTCAGAACCTCAGGAAGTGGTACTAGTTAAACAATCATAATGTACCCCCAAATCAAGGGCAGTTTGTAGAACTGTAGTACTTGTTGTAAACTGCCAGAGTGTTAAAAATAAACTGGGCGAGTTGGCTGGCCTAATCAGCTCAATATGTGCTGATGTGGTCATGAGAACGGAGTCTTGGCTCGATGGAACGATAATGAACAATGAAGTATTTCCTCGCTCTTTCAATGTGTACCTGTCATGATAGGAATGACGCACGGTGGCGGAGTTTTTATCTTAGTGAGGGATTCATTAAATAGCTGTGAACTTCGTGTTGATAGCAACTCAACTGAATCTGTTTGGTGCCGTGTCATACAGTCTGATGGTTCCAGCATTGTGGTTGGCTCCTTTTATCGTCCACCAGCTTCTGATTTGAACGTCATGCGGCAGCTGCACAAGATTGTTTGTTCTTTTTCTGCCGAGTGTACTCTTCTTGGAGGTGATTTTATTTTACCGGATGCCACATGGAGCGATAGTAGATCTGTTTTAGGCCCTAATAGCGGTATATACCCTGAGACGAAAACTATGTCGGATACACTTGGCTTTTCTCAATATGTCACCGCAGCCGAAACGCGGCTCTAACCTTTCTTGATTTGTTGTTTTTCAACACTCCCCATCAGGGTGTCGAACCGGAACCGAACCGAACCGAAAACCGGAACAGAACCGTTATTTTTAGCCGAACCGGAACTGGAACCGAACCGAAAATCTTCGCCGCCATTTTGGAACTGAAACTGAACTGAACCGGAAAAAATATAACGGTAACCGGTTCAAAACGGTTCACGGTAATTTTTTTTATTACAAAATAAGTGTTGGAGAAGTAAAAATTAAGCAGCTGCATTTCAATATGTAGTGATCAAATTGTCATAAACCGAATTGCAAATGTATAACAAATTGTGGGTTTTCGTGGCGCTTTTGTATTGGCACTACGATTATTCGTGTCTCACGTGACGTCATGGCTTCAAGACATGCTGTCAAATAATGTCACGTCACGTGGCCCCGTGGCGTAGATTACTCACCGCGTCGAAGTCGAGTTAAATTCAGAACGTCAATTTCCCCCTCTCTTCTCCAACGTTCCGTCTGCTTCTTCCTCCCCGGCCTCTTTTCCTCGCCCTACCTTCTTGAGTTGCAACGGAATATAGATGTATTAGCGTTGTTGACACCGTGACGTCACATGCCATCACTAAAGCGCATTGTACAGAAAAGTAGCGACATCCTTTGAAGAATGACGCCTGCTATCTTGGGCCAAACCAGGCGGCCCTACCGTCGACGCGCAAGTCTAGAAAAGCAAAACATAAAGATAAAAGGTGTGCACGTCAGAGGAGGAGGGAAACGCCTATGCTGTAGGAGTGCAGTGCATTCTATGAGCTCATGTCGCCAATCAAATAACGCCGACTGTGCAACGTCATGGCTTTTATTGTCTTTCTTTGAGCACATCCTTCGAGGCTGGTAGACCGTGACAGCGCGCTTTAGCCTGTGTGTATGTATTTGCGTGTCTTTCAGCCTTTGACTGCGCTCTGACTCAAGCATGGGAATGCCGTGTGCTATCTTGGGCCAAACCAGGCGGCGGTACAGTCGACGCGCGGGTGTAAAAGCAAAACATAAAGATAAAAAGTGTGCGCGTCAAAGGAGGAGGGAAAAGATGTCGCTACCTTTTTAGAGCGCAGCTCTTAGGCGCCCGTTTCCGGCTTGAGCGGCGTCGCCGTCGCCGTCGGCTCGCCGTCGGCGTAACCGCCCGAGGTCACGTGACCCCCCAGGTCACGTGACCCCCAGGTCACGTGACCCCCGAGGTCACGTGACCCCCAGGTCACGTGGTCCCCAGGTCACGTGGTCCCTCGAGGTCACGTGACCCCCAGGTCACGTGGTCCCCAGGTCACGTGACCCCCGAGGTCACGTGATGATGGCGATGACGATGCGGATGCCGATGACGTCATCAGTGACGTGACCCCCAGGTCACGTGACCCCCTGGTCACGTGACCCCCCGAGGTCACGTGATGACGATGACGATGCGGATGCCGATGATGTCATCAGTGACGTCACTGATGATGTCATCGGCATCCGCATCGTCATCGTCATCATCCCTGATGACGTCATCAGTGACGTCACTGATGACGTCATCGGCATCCGCATCGTCATCGTCATCATCATTGATGACGTCATCAGTGACGTCACGTTACCCCCCCCCCCCCCCCCCCGAGGTCACTTGCCCCCCCCTCCGTACCCTTCCCTCCTACTCCTCAAGAGCTGCGCTCTAATTCGGCGTTACAGGGAGTTGTAAACGGCTTTCACTTTTTTATTCAGGGGCATTAGCCAGCACGAACTTTTCACCACGAGTCATGCGACACTATGACGTACTCGGTTGTCATGAGCCTGAGCCCAGTGCTCGGGTTCTTGACTATCAGCATCGCCAAACATTCGTGTTGGCTCGTGTTCAATCAAAGATGAGAATAGCCGAACTCTAATAAAGCCTAAATCTCAACCCATGCTTTCTTCTTTGCCAGCCCCAGCGCATGACTAAGATGAACACTGGTGGCACACAATTAGCGTCAGATCACATTGTCGCCTGTTCTAACTTCTAATAGCGAGTTGATAAGGGGAAAGCTGTTTCTTTCTTTTATTTTTCCTGCGTCTGCCAGTGAGCATAGAGGAAAACTAATGTGTGTTTTTGCAAGCTATCAACGTCAGGGATTACCTCCTTAGCGGTATTCACTGAAAGTACGAAAATTGTTGCATGAACTATTTTGCATGTACACATCATTGAGGCACTCAAACATGTTTTACGTTGTTGCTGAACTGTCTGAGAAAGTTGTCCCCGAGAATAGAAGCATTGAAAAGACTGAATATGGCTTATTAATCTGACGATAAATAGAACTACAAGTTTGTACGGCAGGGATACCTGAAAAGAGATTCTAGTGGCTTTTGACGGACAGCCGAAAGTCGGCAGCCGCTCAAATACTCGCAGTTTTGTTTAAACTTCAGTTTTTGGATGCAAGAATAGAAGAAATGAAGAATTACTGCAAAGCAAATGACCGTAATATAATTGTCGAATTGGCACACCCTAAACAAAGAAGGGAGTCCCCCAAGAAATAAAAAGTATTCTGTTGAGGAGCATCGTCAAATGAAAAAAAAAAAAAGGGGGGGGAAGAGGGTTAAAACTTCTTTGTGTTGTAAAAGTTCCTCTGCTGCCGCATCTTCGGCACAGAGCAGACAGCGTGATCCTGCAAAACTACCTCGTTTGCGAAATCACCCCGTCAGAAAGCGCGTTTTCGGGGTGCCAGACGCCTCGCGCCGTTCCTCACAACGCTGCACCAAGCAAGAATAACTTTTGTTTCTGAATACATGGGCTGCACTGAGTGCGAACCTTCTGCAGTGTACATTTTGCACCTCGGGATTTGATTTTCTCAGCAAAAAGAAATTTGAGCACTCGCATATAGTGCGATGATGTCACATGCAAACCATGCTAAACAGTTCAGTCTGCTGTTAAAATGTGATGTTCTCAAGACAATACTCCTTTTCCTACTTTAAGTGTGAGCGTATCAGAAACTAAAAAAAGCGAGCTCCCGGCTTTCAGCGTGCAAGCACACGCGCTCCTGCAGTGCAAGTGGTCGGGACCAAAGGCTCGTGCTTGGTAGCATAGTAGATATTTGGGCCAGTTGGTTCATTGCAAACAAAAAAGCGCCGAAAAAATGCAGGGACACAGACGAAGGGAAACAGGACAAGGCGCACTCTAACTGCAGCTTATTGAAACTCTCACACGTCATATAGCCACAAAAACCCTGTTTACCCTATCGGCTCAGCCTGCGTTTCAAAAATTCAAACACATTTGTAGATAAAGATAGGGACGTGTCACTTATGCATTTCTTCTCCCTGGTCCTAATTTCATATGTCTCAGTGTAATTCTCGCGACACTTTATCTTTGTACCTATCCGAAATCTTAGTGTTTGTTTGTAGATAGGGTGCATTTGGACTTGAAGGGGCCATGCAAAGCGTTTCCGGCTATTTTTGTTTTATTTGCATTGCTTTCGCTCGAATCAGTGGCTGGGACTCTAGCAACACATTAAACATAAAATTAACAAGAAATCTGGCGCATTTTGAACATAATAGCTGAAAGGGGGTTCAGAATTTTAAGAGCATTTTCTTTTGCTGATGACGTTGTTGGTCTGAGCCAATAGAGAACTTAAATGACAAGAGCGTGAAACAACCATGCGCGATCTTCCTAAGTGTTGGAAATTAACATCCAGTTATGAAGATCTGAGCGCCCCACCAATTTACGGGTGTTCCAAGCAAATATATGAGTGAGAGTCACGTGCTTGAACGGATCAGAAGGGGTACTTTGCGCCTATTTAGCAAGTTCTACCTCTAGAATTCTATGTCATCATTATTCCACGTTCTAGACCAATGTCGTCACTCGAACGCCCATGTTTGACATTGATAGGCACGCCGCTCGAAGCAGCATTTGGTTTTCTTCGTCCCTTTGCAATGCCCATTTAAGCTGAAACAAAGTATAGCAAAAAGGGATGTCCAAATTGTAAAGTTGTGCAGTATATATAGCAGTCTCGCGATGATATGCTGCAGCCTCATAAAGTGTAAGAGCGCGCATGACTGATAAAGCACGGAGTTGTAAATATCAGGCCACAAAACAAGTGCTCGTAAAACCAAATATCACTTTAGCCTCCCAAGACAGTATTCTGCGAAGTTTCGAGCTCGTGCAATCCGATGTCCAAATGTGATGTAAATTAGAAATATCTTGTCTGTTCTTTGCTATATTTGTGTGTAATTAAAAACGCCGACGGTTAAGTGGTTGTCGATCTATTGAGCTCCGACCATTGAAACGTCGGACCACTATATGTTTAAAACTTGGTTTGTGTAGGTCTGTATTTCTCAACTTTTTGACCCAACCAGACGGAGTTACGCCAAACGTGTTTACGTTTAAAACATGCATATAGTTCTCTTTGCATATAGTTCTTTTTGCAGTAAGGCGTCGTGTATGGCATCATTTAGAAGAATATAATGTATTATCTCTCTCTCTGCACATTTCGTGGATTTTCCTCAGTCTATAACGTGAGCACACAGTTCTTTTTGGCAAAACCACGCGGTTTGGTGTTTCACACTGCCAAACAGCGAACAAATAAGCACGTTCCGCAGACTCAACAGATGGCGTATTTTTGAGTATCGTTCTCCCGTGTCGGTCTGAAGCGGTTATGTGAACTTCATACAGTCAAATTTATTGATGACAATAACAAATATTTTCTTACTACCCGAAGACTAGACAACATAAATAAACGACCTATCACCATAAAGATATACATCATAAGTTAATGCACCTACAAATTATCTGATATATGCTCTGCAAATTTTTTTCCGGCGTTTTTTATCATCGAGAGCACATGTATAAGAGATTTGAGAGAAACTTATGCATTTTTCTTTTCATTTTGAAGCTGATTTAGATAACTTGTGTTTCTGACGCATATTCAACTTCTCAAACATATAGAAGTTTGTTGTTTCTTTCATTTGATGAACAACAACTTTATGTGTCTGTGGGCTGGATGAAAACAAAGTGCATACACAGTGGCGCGTGGCAGAACTATGACGATTGCGCACGCAGACCGTCAGAAAGTGACCACTTAAGTAGCTGTAATGTCGAGTAGATTTTGAAATACCACCTTGTTGTATTTAGTAAAAAATATCCTATTAGCAAGGATAATGCTTCTTTACCAATTGAATTAACTGGCATCTTATAAAGAACAAGCATCAAACGCCAAGCTATGCCGAAACGGTGCACTTCAATGCGCACTATTTTAGTCATATCCGAACTGAATACGAAGGTCACTCTATTCCGCATTGTTATTCGCCTGCACCACGGCGCTGAGTTTAAACAATATTGGTCAGGAAAGCAAGCGTTGTGCTCGCCGCTGAGAGTTTCTATAAAAGGTAGGCTGAAAGGGTTTGTCCTAAAACTCTCCTGACATTTTGCAAATATTATTGCTTTAAGCTCAGTTGCATCGTCATCATATGTATTGTGAAACGTATTTTATAATCTAGATTTGAGAATATATATGGCGAGAACGTGCCCATTTCATAATTGTATTCACTAACTAATTTATCAGTACAAGAGCATAGTAGGACTTGACTTTTATTATTACAACGCAAAGGTTTACTAATCACGCGCATTTTAGACGACCCACCAGACTGATAACCTTTAGATTCAGGCAAAATAAGTGCGACTGAGGTAAAAAGAAATTGATGTTGAGTCATATATGTTAATCCTGCTTTTCATGTACTGTCTCATCGAAATTAAACAACGCAATTTAGTTTTGGTACCTGAAAAAAAGAAAAAGCGGATTCAACAAGTGATAAAAAGCTATATAGTTACTCGTTCCACTCTTGAGAAAGTGCCTATTGCCAAACGAACGCGGAAATTGTATTCTCAGTTTAGCGGTTCAAACCGGTTCGAACCGGTTCAAACCGGTTCGAACCGTTATTTTTCGCTCCCCGGAACTGAACCGGAGCTGAACCAAAATCCGTGAACCCGAACCGGAACCGAACCGATAAAAATTTCGGTTCGACACTCTGCTCCCGATGTTGTGTCGAATGTATGCGTCATACCCGGCATCAGTGATCATCATGCCGTCGTGGCCAAATTGGCCACAACTACTAATTGAGTCAAAATTCACGAGTCTAGGAAAGTTTCCTTTTTTGACAAAGGGGATTATGCGAAGATCTCAATGAATCTTGAGAACAGTTTTTTTTTTCTTTGAATATATTGCAGACGACGTAAGCGTTAATATTTTGCGACTAACGTTTGTGGAAGGAATTTTACTCTCATGCACGCTCATGTACCTAGTACATTAAGCAGTAAACTGAAAAAAGGGAGAAACGATGGATTACTGGTGAGTTAATTTGCACGATACGTAGACGCCAGAGAACACTTACAAGGTACCGCAAAAATAAATATCAGGATAACATTTCTAAAACTGCGGGACCTAACGTCACGATATAAGAAAACAATTGAGAAAATGCCAGAGGACGTTCTTTCAAGGTTTAACTTTAGACCTGCAAAGCAACAATAAGAAGAAGCTTTGAAAATTTATGAAACAGTGCGGTAAAGATAAGCTTGGGTCCCCCAGTCAAATGCAGCATGTAGGGTTTAGAGTAACAAATGATTATGATAAAGCTGCATTATTTAATGATTTTTTTAAAGTCAGTATTCCTTCCGATAAAAATGTTTCCCTACAGATGGTTAGCGACCAGTACGTTAGCATGCCGTAGGTTGAGTTCTTCATTAGTGGAATCAATAAATTGCTTGTTAATATTGATGAATCCAAAGCTACTGGTCCTGATGGTATCTCTCCTTGGAAGTTAAAGTATTGTTCGAGTGCAGTGGCGAAATACCTTTTTCTCATTTTTTTAAGTCGATACAGGAGGGAAAACTACATTTTGATTGGAAAGTAGCTAATGTCGTGCCAGTTTTAAAGGGCGGGTCTAAAATGTAATGTTTCTAACTATAGGCCAATCTCTGCTTACCCTGTGTTGTAAAATTGTTGAACATCTTTTGTACTCGGCGTTATTGAAGCACCTTGTTTTGATCGACTTTTTGAATGATCAACAGCATGGGTTCCGAAAAGGGTTTTTATCTACGACGCAGTTAATCGAGTTTCATCATGATATTGCCACAGTACTTGATAATAAAGGTCTAGTTGATTGTATAATTTTAGATGTCAAGAAAGCATTTGATACTGTCTCGCATTCGGTATTACTGCAGTTTTATCAATTTTATCTAAAATATTCGAGCGTGCCATTGTCAACAGGCTTGAAAACTTTTTCGCAAAACATAATACAATAACTAAAGCACAGTATGGCTTCCAGAAAAACAGATCTACTGATCAAGCCCTTCTTCATATAAAAGATACAATTATAGATAACATAGAGAACAGGTTATACACACTTGGCCTTTTTTTAGACCTTAGAAAGGCGTTTGATACTGTGCAGCACGATATTTTACTAAGAAAACTTGAGTACTGTGGTATACGCGGAGTTGCTTTACAATTACTACAAAGTTATCTAGAAAATCGGTATCAATATGTTAAAATTGAAGAAATGTCGTCAAATAAATTGGTAATTAGATACGGTGTCCCGCAGGGCTCTATTATGGGACCGTTATTGTTCTTGATATATATTAATGATCTTGTCAATATTCCCGGTTCTCCGAACGTAGTTATGTATGCAGACGACACGAACGTTTTTTTCACTGGTACGAACAAACAACAACTCGAAGAAATGACCAACAGATACTTGGTCAATTTGTCTGAGTGGTTAACAACAAATAAATTACAGCTTAACGAATCCAAAACCAAATATGTAATATTCAGGCCTATAAACAAGCGGGATAATGACGCTCTCAAAATAGAATTTAAAAATACAACCCTAGAGCAAGTAAAAGAACAAAAATTTCTTGGCGTTTGGTTCCATGAAGAGCTCACGTGGAATGCACACGTTAGTCACATCAAAACGCAACTATCCAGAGCTATTGGGTGCATGTACAGAATCGCAAACTTAATTCCGCTCTGGCTAAAAAAGTGCTTGTATCATTCCTTGTTCTATTCCCACCTTTCATATGGCATTTTGGTCTGGGGTACCACAACAAACGGAAACTATCATCAACTATCAGTGTTACAGAATAAAGTTCTACGTATGTATGCTGACTATCATGGAAACATACAGGACTTTCACTGTGAGCCGCATTATGAAATACACAATATGCTGAAAGCGGACCAGGTTTATTATTTTACATTAGCAAAATTTATTCATAAAAATAAGCTCTACGTAGAATTCAGTAAAACTCGGGACGATAAAGCCTACTCTTTTCGGCATACGAAAAGACCAATGCCTAGGATTCGAACGAATTATGGCATGCAAAAACTTAACTACCAAATAACCGGTCTTCTCAATACCTTGGAAGGAGAATGTAATTATTCAGACAGTTTTCTTAAATATAAAACCAATGTCAAACGTGTTCTCATAAGTAAAAACATAGCTTTTAAAAATTAATAGGTACGCAATCAGGCATTATATCGAGTAACTGCATATAACCTGTGAATACTCTTGTTGTGTTGCCGGATGTGCTGCTATGAATACATGTAAATGATTAATGCCTGTATTTTTGGTACATATAGAGTGCTTCTATTTTTGTTATGTAAACTTTTTTTTTTGTATAGACGAAACCTGTTTCAGGGTAAATGTTTTAGGATAGTGTAATCCCCTTTGTATGTGCGTGCTTTTTGTGATGTTTGCTCGTGTATTGTGTCAACTATTTTTTCTGATAGAATAAGTGTGTCCAGTCATCGGTATAGCACTTTGTTGTATTTTAAAGTGTTCATTTCTATCATATGATGTTTATTCTTGTGTTTTTTTTTTTGTGTTTTCTTCAATGCTGTCGAACTGTAAACGGGCGGAGAGGGCTCGTCAGGCAGTAATGCCTTTTTCCTCTACCGCCCTGCCGGCCACGGCCTGCAAAATCAATAAAGAAAGAAAGAAAGAAAGAAAGAAAGAAAGAAAGAAACTTGAAGTCCTAAATATTGATAATAATGTGATGCACTGGTTACGAGATTACCTAGCTTCCAGGCAGCAACAGGTTGAGGCAAATGGGAGATGTTCGGGTCGTGTCTTTGTAACATCTGGCGTGCCAGAGGGATCTGTGTTGGGGCCGCTTCTCTTTCTCATTTATATTAATGATATTTCCCGAGGACTTGAATAAAAAATACATCTATTTGCCGATGATTGTGCATTGTACAACGCAGTGTCTGGTGAAACGGATTTCACACAGCTTATGAGAGATGTTAAGCGAATTGATTGATGGTGTAAATAAATTAAGATGTCATTGAACGCTAGCAAGTGTGTTCATGTGTGCTTCACAAGAAAAAATAATAAACTTACTCATCAGTACTTCAATAACAATGAAAATATTAGAATGGAACCAGCTTATAAATATTTAGGTGCGCATTCGCCGAAGGCGGAACATGGACAGCGCAAGTGAACAGTCGTTTCCAGAGCAGGCTGGGCTCTAAGTTTTTGACAGCGCAACCTGAAACATGTGTGCAAAGAGCTTAAGGAAGCAGCGTATAAAGGTTATGTTAGACCGATATTAGAGTATGCCTGTTATGGGTGGGATCCGTCTTACCGGGTTCGTATCCGTGCTATAGAACATATTCAATATGTTGCTGCTCGGCTCGTCCTGGGAAAATACGATCGTTTCAGTAGCACAACTAAAACGAAAAAGGAACTGGGATGGTGCATTTAAATGAACGTGGCAAAAGGCTGCGCCTCAAATTGTTTTACTTGATTTATCACAACTAAACAGGAATTTGTGCTGCAAAGTTTCTGCATTCACCATCTTACCGTTCTGCTCGTACAGACAATTGTTATAAGGTCCAGCCGTATTTCTCCAGGACAAACATTATAAAGCACTCTTCTTTTGCACAAACCATCGCAGAATGGAATTCATTACCGGCGGAAGTGGTGTGCCGCGAAACTGTGTGTCTTGATTTGAGGTTTTTTATGGTCCCTATTTTCTCCGTGTCTTGTTTTACGCCATCTGCGTTAATCCGATACCCTAAAAACGTTACTTTGGTGGCATTGAACACACACTTTTCCTTATTGAGCGTTACATTCGCCTCAACAAGTTCATCAAAAACTTTTCGTAGTCTTTATTCGTGTCCCGATTGGATTCCTGTTAAACACCAACATATTCTCCCTCAGATTGACCACGCCAGACGTCGTCCTGTCATATATTTCTGTCCCTTCTACGTTTTGATGTTTCTACTCTACCCCAGTCTCAGGTTAATTCAACATGGTTAATATTCACCAGCTCGCCTGCACCCTTACGATTTCTGCCAGAAAGGCCTTCGAAAACTTCTGACATCCGTTTCTGAAAATTTTCAGGGGCGGAAGACATTTCAATTGGTAGGCTCGATCGCAAACCAGTACTCCGCCTAACGGCGTGATAAACGTAGTTAGCTTTTGGACTTTTCGGATAGTTTGATTTGGTGAAAACCAGAATTTTCATCTAATTTCGAAAACACTGACACGTCACTGAGCAAACCAAGCGCCTGGTCAACTGTGGGCCGAACGTACCTCTCCCGGATAATATTCTTGTTCAGCTGCGGCAAGTCTACTCATATGCGTACCGCCCCCGACTAGTTTAGGGCTGGAACCATTCCAGCACACCACTGTCGGTCCTTTAACTCTATGGATTATTTTTAGCTCCTCGATTCTTGATATTTCGTTCTTCACTGCCTGCCCTCGCAGGAATGGGGACCCTTCGTGCGGTACATGATCGCGTAAAGAACAAATTCTACGAGCTAGTTGGATGGTATACATCATGGTATGCGTCATGCAAAGTTTCAAGCAGTCACCTAACTGCTGGAAACTTTGCATGACGTGAGTCTTAGCATTAGCAACAAAAAGCAAGTAGACACATTCTTGCTCGGGTTCTTAAAAGCTTTTTGTAGAGTATCACACCCCAAGCTTATCATCAAGCTAAAACATGCTATTGGCAAAGGACCCAGAGCCAGTTGGATCGAAAACGACTTATCAAATTGTTCCCAGTTTGTGAAATATGGACAAGAGGCTTCAGAAACTGTCAGAGTTACTTCCGGCGTTCCGCAAGGTTCCGTTCTCCCGCCAGTCGTCTTCCTAATTTTTATAAATGACATTACAACTAACATTGATGCCAAAATTAGATTATTTGCAGGCGAGTGCATTATATACCGGGAAATCAACTCATCGGATGATCACCTAGTACTAAACAAATTTCTCCAATTGATCAATGAATGGTGCACTGATAGGCAGATGTCTTTCAACGTGAGCAAAATTGTTTGCATGTCCGTAACAAGGAAGAAATATATTTTTAAATTCCAGTACGGCATTGACGCTGTAACAATATCACAGACGACTCAGTGTAAATTTTAAGTCTATTTATTACTTCCAATATAACGTGGGACCTACACGTAAATTATGTAACGTCAGCAGCATTAAAAACATTATGTACATAAAAACACCACTCAAGCAAGCCGGCACAACCATTAAACTCCTAGCATACACTAGTCTTGTTAGACCAAAGCTGGAATATGCAAACATCGTATGATTTACTCAAACAAAGAATAATATAGCGAAGCTTGAAAATATACAGCGCAAAGCACTAAGAGTTGTTTTAATAAGTACAGGCGCACCAACTCAACAACTTAACTTCTCAAAAAGTCTGGTCTTCTTACACGAGCTAACAGGACTGAGCAACTTAGGCTTAAGCTTTCTTGCACGTTCTGCTACATGATGCTTTCAAAATTAAATCAAAATCTAAGCACGTCTCTCTTCCAGATACTAGACAGACCAGGCACAAACACAATAAAAACTTGAGTGAATATTGCTTTTAAAAATAACTGTTTCCGTTACTGCTTTTTTTTTCTTTGGCTACGGGAGAATGGAATCAACTAGATACTCTCATTACTAATATCTCCTCCATCAGATCATTTCTGTCTCAGTTGGATGCTTTATTGCACAGTGATGCGTAAAAAATAATGATTTATTAATATGAATGACTTGATTTGCATATTTGTTTAAGTTTTACTTGCCTTTGAGCAATGGTTGTATAATTTGGCTGAAAAATTGTATGTTTACCCGCGTGCATTATTCTTAAAGATATTGCTACTCTTTTTTATATCACAGCGTTTACTGTATAAATTACTTTAATTTTTATGTTGTAGATGTGATGAAATGTGAACGAGTGTGTACTTATTTTTATGTGCTCCTTCCTGCTAGCATTCCTATGGGATTGGCAGTATTTTCAACAACAACAAAAAACACCCCTTGAAGGGTGCCCAACCCATTCAACAGCTGTGCACACAAGACCTCTTAACGGTCCCGCGTGCACATGCTATCTACAAATCTGACAACACCCAAATGCATAATTGCGGACAAACCTAGCATTACTTTCCCGCAGAGAACTTACGACCCAGACTGTTCAGAATGTGGTCTTGCCTTTCCACTGTATTTTTGTCGTAAGTTTACCTGAAACATTTAGGTGCTCTCACTTGCCCCTAACCAAATTTCATCACTCTATCCAGCTTACTCGGTAAAGCAGAAAAGGCAAAGGGTACAGCCGATACCACGGCACCGGAGTCTACTTTCGCAAACACAGGACAGGGACACCGTTAATGGTAACCTGCACGTAACGTGCTTCCGCACATGACGGATCTACGGGTTGATTAAACAAGCGTACAGGGTCTCTTTCAAGGGGAGACACTCGTACCTTTAGTGGCTTCCACACTCCGGTTTGGAAAGCCTTGCTGAAGTCGCCCGGGCTGTTGCAGTTGAAGCATTTCGCCGGCCTCGCTGGACAAGCCGACCTTGGGTGTGATTTTCTTCCACAAAGAAAACAGGCGCCCCCTCGCTACGTTGCTCGCTTTGTGTTGGTCTGGTGCCCCGATCTTTCGCCGTGTGGCTCACGGCATCGATGTTTATGTCCTCGGCTTTCCAAGCGGACGGTTGGAGACGCAGCTCTCGTTGCTGTTACTTCCACACCGTTGCCGGTGCGAAAGCGAGCGTGAATTGGGCGTCCGTCTGGAGCGTTTGCAAGAGCTTCCTGTGGAGCAGGTCAACGACCATTCGATCGCGTATCATTCTATGCTTGAGGCCCTCTAAGTAACAGCGTTCCGCCTGGGTGTGAAAGGCCGTCACAAATTGGTCGACGGTATCGTCTGGCTTCTATAGTCGCCGCTAAAAGCATGCACTCTCGTAGACGATGTTTCTTTCTTTAACTAAGTGCTCGACAAACTTTTTTGTTCCTTGTCATAATTTCTGGAGCCTTCGCTGGTTACGCCGAAGGTGGCAAACATTTACTGTCCCTCCCTTGCCACCGTACAGAGGAGGGTTCTGCCCTGGGCTTCGCCGCTTCTTTCGTTGATGTCGCATGCGAACCGGTAACCCTTGAACTCTTCCATCCACGCTGGCCATTCGGATGTTTGTCGAAGTCCAATTTTTGTGGCGGTTGAAGCCCCAGCCCCTCTTGGGTGATTACAGCTACTGGAACTTGATGCATGTTTCAACTTAGGCTGATCCCACTTCTGACACCATGTCACTTTGTGGTGGGCCACCACACACGCCAAGGTTCTCGCCGCTCGTTTCAAACGTACCGAGGGCTCGACCCTGTGCGATTGTACGCCCTACTGTTTACAGACTGTTCTGAGCAAAAGAGACTTCTTCAGAACGGGGTTGACATTCGCCTTGCATTGCCACGAAATACGAAAGATTTCCACCTCTTGGCAGCTTCGAATGTTAAGAAAAAGTACCTTGTGCAACACTCTCGCCTCGCATTTTACATTTGACTTCGCAAGTGGCCCTGACGGTGCTTGTAGAAATCGATAACGTCTGCAGCCTTCTCCCGGAACCTACCACTTCGAGGCTTAGAGATCAAGACAACGCCCGTTTCTCCGGGCGTGTCGCACGTATTTCTAAACGATCTCTGTCCTCATCGGGTACCATCCAAGCTCGTAATCGCCTTCGCCAAGAGATAAACTTTTCACCGAAGTCAAGACTATGGACCCTATAAAATTTGAACACTTTTACTTGAAAACAGCCGTTCTTGATATCGGCGGCTCACAACAGACATAACATTTTAATATCAGTCAATATATCTGTATGAAGGCATATATGAGCTTCCAGCAATCGTCTCAACCGAAAAGAAGTCCCGTTTACAAAACATTCCATCTCAAAAAAACACTTTTCTTCTCTATTAAATTTCACCTGCCGACAGAAAATAGCATAGCTTGTGCCTGATCCTTACAGCGAACGTGAGACTCGCCCAGAATTTCAAGCAATATTTAAATTAAGCCGTCACGATTCTTCTTGTGTCCGAGACGTCTCGCGTTTTTAAGGATTAACAAGGAGACAAAATAGAAATTCGCCAATTGAGAAAATAGAAGAATATGAATTCCACCCAGTGTTTGCTGCTACCAGTGTCCGCGTTCATGTTTTCGCGGCACACATGCATACGACGAAATTGGTCGAGAAATTTCGACTATGGGCCTTTACGTACTTAAAACTGCGCCAAGGTCATCGTCCGGCGAACACTGGGTTTTCTTTTTTTGTTTCCCCAAAGGACAACGGTATTAATTAACTTTTAAGAATTTCGGGATGGTTCTGATACGGGGCGAATTTTACGACATTATTGTAAACGTATTCAAACACTTCTACAGCCAAAATAGAATTCCAGGATCTTTGTCGCGGACCTTCGGCCTCTATTGTTCATATGTCAATGCGGGCCTCCGTTTTGGTATACTACTCCAAGAATGCACAAGGATATATTCGTTCACCGACTACCAAAGAAACGATCAACTCATTTCTGTGCTTGCGCGGAAAGAGTTTCCTGCCTCAGCGTTAGAGATGTCGGGCTGCAGTGCATTGTAACCTTTATTTTCGAAATAAGTAGACAAAATTTAAAATATTTTGATATTTTATTACATTCGCTTGTTTCTTGTAAACAGCGAAAAGTCTTGACAATAAAAGGGCAAAAAGAGAACAAAATGTCATACACATAAACTTTGGTAGAAACAATCCAAGAGGACACAACTTCTACTGAAAACAAGCATCATCTCACATGCCATCTGCACAAACTTAAAGGTCCCCAGTGCAAGTGACTTTAATATTACACAGTGAAACGCTTTGGTAAAGCAGCCAAAGAGGATGATGTTCTCCGAATGCTCGATCGTCCCTTGGCCAACCTTCCTTTAAAATGGTCGTAATTGACTATGCTCATTGGCAGATTTTACTTGATCGTTGTGGCACCATCGAAATTAATGGGAACTTGCAAATGTTTTGCGGGCTGTGAACTAATCGTTTATGTCTTGGTTACCGGCAATGATCGAGAGTCTATGTGCCCTTCGTCCTGCCTTAAGTTGTTAAAGGGGTTGAGCTAGCTTTCCACCGTAGTGACCGGACAGCACCCGGGGAATAAACCTGACCATTCCTGCGCATAGTCGACCAGCATGTCCGGATAGAAATAGAAGGGATTGTCTATTCTCATGGACATTGCACCATACTGATACTCTGGTTGATACACTAAACCATCAAGTAGATCACACAACTCGTGACTGAATTTACCCTTGTAGCAATATTCCACTAATGTGATTGATTCCTTCCCTTGCTTGAGATTTTGAATTCCTTTTAGGTTAGATAGAAACATTGTCAGGCTCACCGAACAGATCTCCATCTTGTCTTAAGCGTTCGAAAGGACGCCGAGCTTGGTCAACTGGATGTAGTTCTTTTGGCAGTACAAAGCTTTGTCAGCCGATAGTCTGAGGAATTAAGCATCCAACGGTGACGCTACGAGTTTGAATCCCCAATAGAGCAAGATCTGAACAATGTTCTTGATATTGCTCGAGGCGAACGGCTATATCACTAGACGCGAGCTACAGAGCATTAACAATGTTTCCGTTGGTTCAGATAGTATAGACGAGGGAATGAAACTAATGAACACTGAAGGCAAACTTGTTTTCACTATTGACACGAGTTCTTTCTACCGTTAAGGTAACGAAGGACCGCAACGGTATCCCGTTTTGTCTAAACACGCTTGCCATTGCCTCTGAGTGACGACGGAACAGTAGAGAAGTTCTGTGCCTCGTCATCGCGTTTGTGTAATTGCATGTCATTTCAAACTGTATAATTCCGAAAAAAAAACGCAGAGATTTCGCAAAGGGTATGCGTGCTTTAAAAGGACAATTGAGAACCTGCGCGAGATGAACTTGCAATGCCTCGACACAGGGGTATTGCTGTATTTCAAGGACTTCCCAATGGAGCCAGGTTATTGTTGTTTTTTTTTTTGCTCTTTCCTAATCTGTGTTTGAAAAATAGCGTTCCAGGATAGCCCGCTAATCTCATTTTTAGTATAATGAGTTCCGTGATTTTCCGAATTATTTTTTTTAAGTTCTTTTTTGTCAGGTCCGGAAAACGCTTTGGTAAAAGTACTTTCACAATTTATCAAGCTGTAGAGATAAAAAGATGGATGGTCCGTAGGTTGTCTGAAGCAGCGCTTTCTCCCGGATTGACAGTTAAATCTCTGTAGGGATTGCACTTACGTTGACGAAGGTTGGTGAAGCTGGTGCTGTTGAATCAGTTTTTTCATGACGTTTTCCATGGATCGGAGTTGGACGGGTGGGGTAATCGGGCTTTGTCAAGAGACTCTCTATATTAACAAAGGCAATCATAATTAATTTTTCAAGTTGTTTTCCCTTTTATATATTTTTTTTACCGTTCGCTAATGATAGACGCACCAAAGAGATAGAAGAGAACCCCCTCTATTATAGCGACCGACTAATGCAAGCCGAAGTAACTGTGCTTGTCTAGGCATGCCCTAACGTGCCCATAAAGTCTCACACATGGTTACTGATGAGTCGTCTCCAGAAAGCTTAATGAGAGTATAGCACTTGCGTAACAATGTGTTGAACTGGGCGAGTTCGTAAAAGTTTGACATAGTGGATGTAACAGCTTTAAAAAACGAAGACGATGAAAGGAACAGACATGACAGGACAACAACTGTACTCGCCACTGAAAGGTTTTATTTGAAAAGGAAAAAAGTACAAATACGTCAGTACCAGATAACACAATGTAACATCAGACAACACGCCCTCTACGAGGCCCGTGCATGAAAATAGGTTCACTAGGTGCCACCCATGCCAGTCATGGTCTGGCGCAAAAGGACAGCTTGTTATCACATAAGGCAACTGACCTTCTCACTCACGCATCTTTCTCAGAGGCAACGAAATATAAAAAGCTTCGATAATTTCGCGGGTGACCCTTCTCTATGTCTCCCTTCAACCGTCACCCCGTCAAAGGCCCGCTGACACGTGCAGCCTCTGCAATGGAAAGGTAGTAGTACCCCTACCATGACCCTCAGCGAGTAAGCATGCTCCTAGGGCCTATCGTTAAGGCGCCTCCCTGTCTGGCCTATGTAGAATTTTTTCACATAACAAGGTTATCTTGTACACCACACTCGAGACGAAGAGGGGCATAGTGTTTCCTGTCTCGGCTCTTCTCTCGGGAAGTCATGCGTTCACATGATGAACGACAGTTTCTTAGCGTACGTTAATAGACTGAGGGCGTCGGGGTCCCCATCGATGCTTTTAACGGAGGTGGCAAGTGCCCTTCGAAAAAAAGGCAAAAGGAATTAAGAGGGTAAGGGACGACTTAGATAAAAAGCGAAAGATTGTGGTCCCCTACATCCATTGTGTCTCCCACAACCTTAAACAAGTTGGAAGCCGGTATGAAGTCCCAGCAGTACTCTCGGTCCCCCGAAAAATGAGCCAGATTTGTGCAAGGGTGGGCGCGAGAGCCGATAATTGGGTGAAAGCGAAGTGTACCAAAAGGCACGCAAAATCTTTTGTGTCAAGCGTCTCGAGTGTGGTGTACAAGATAACCTTGTTATGTGGAAAATTCTACATAGGCCAGAAAGGGAGGTGCCTTAACGATAGGCTCCAGGAAAACATGCTCACTCGCTGAGGGCCATGGTGGGGGACTCTTGCATTTGCATTGCAGGGACTGCACGTGTCAGCCGGCCTTTGATGAGGTGACGGCTGAAGGGAGACATAAAGAGAGGGCCACGTGGCGAAATTATCGAGGTTTTTTTGTAATTTCGTGCATCAAAGAAAGATGCGCGATTGAGTCGTAGGTTTCCTTATGTGACAAGGAGCTGTCTTTTTTTGCGCCAGACCGTGACTTGCATGGGTTGCGTCTAGTTATCACATTTTGATAACACGGGCCTTGTGGAGGGCGTATTGTTTGATTATCAACATTCTGCTATCTCATACTTCGTTTCATCATTCCGTCCAGATGCCGGCAGCGGATGCTACGAGGGGAACGGGGACCAATCAAGCAGCGTCAAAAGTGCAAATCACTTCAGGCTTGTTCTGTTTATGATTGGTTCGGCGATGAAAAGAACACAGACAGAAACATTACGAACACCATGACGGCGCCCTTTTGACGCTCTCTGATTGGTCATATGGGCTCGTAGCATCGGCTGCGTCTGGACGGAAAGTGAAACGAAGTATAGTACTGCCGTATGTGTTCTTTTTCCTTTTCAAATAAAACCTTCAGTTACGAGTACTATACCAAAGCTACTTTTCAGTCCAGACGCAGCCGATGCTACGATATTATAGTGACGAATCAGACAGCGTCAAAAGGGCACCATCATGGTGTTCGTAATGTCTCTGTCTGTGTTTTTCATCACTGAACCAATCATAAACAAAAACAAGCATAGTGACTTGCACTTTTGACGCTGCTTGATTGGTCCCGTTCCCTCGTAGCATCCGCTGCTCCGACGGAAGGTGAAACGAAGTATAATGCCCTGAATAAAAAAATATAGTGACATCTTCTCTCTCCTCTGAAGCGCACGCCTTTTATCTTTATGTTTTACTTTTTTACACCCGGGCGTCGACTGTAAAGCGCCGCCCGTTTTGGCCCAATATAGCAGACGCCCTTCCTATACTTTAATCAGAGTGCAGTCAGTAGGCTCGAAAGGCACACAAATACACACTCACAGGCTAAAAGCGCACTGTCACGGCTTACCAGCCTCGAAGGATTTGCTCAAAGAAAGACGATGAAAGCCGTGACGTTGCACAGTCTGGTGGCGTTATTTGATTGGCGACATGAGCCACTAGCATGCACTGCACTCCGACATAATAGGTATTCCCGCTCCCTAATCCTTTGATGCGCACACCTTTTATCTTTATGTTTTGCGTTTTTACATCCTCGCGTCGACGGTAGCGCCGCCTGGTTTGGCCCAAGATATCAGGAGGCGTTCTTCAAAGGTTGTAGCTACTTTTCCGTATAAAGGGGCTTTAGTGAGTACAGCTGTTGTCCTGTCGTGTATGTTCCTTTTATCGGCCTCGTTTTCTTGAAGCTGTTCCACTTGCGTCAGCTTTCACACCGCGGATGGACACACGTCCCCATCTTGGCAAAAGGCATCCTGCGTTGCCAAGTGGGCGCTGCGAAAAAGAACTTGTTAGGACTTGTTTTGGGTAGCACAGACTCGAGCGTCAGAAGCCGTCACACATGCATTAGCATGCCTTCTCTGGTATGGAGCGTGATATCACGAGGAAACAACAAAGAAACAACGAAAATTCGAACGCTGTCAAAGCACAGGTGAAAGTTAAGATGCCAAGAGCGTGAGCCAAGAGAAGCCAGTTCACGCGTTTTAAAGTAAAAAATTGTATGACAGAAAAACAAAAGCGTCAGAACGCCAGATGTTCTGACGTCACCACCCAGATGTAAGTGAAGCGTATTCTAGCGGTTTTGGCATGAATCTGGCACTTTTTATTTTCTTGCGGCGTTGAATCTAGCCGATTTCGGACGTCCAAAGGTGTTTTTTTTCGTTCTTCAGCACCACACAGAAAGAAGAAAAATAAAAGCTCGAGCAACGTGCCATAAGTAGTGCGAGGCCCAATCAGGTGAGCTTGTACTACCCGAAAAGAGGGCGCCACAGTATGTTGAAAGCTTCAGCGCAGAGTCCCATATATGAGTGAAGCTATATCTCGTTCCGACAAAATATGTACATAAAAAGTTAGAGCTAGGGGACCATTTCAATGAGATGCTCTAAAAAAACGCGATCATCAAAATTCATCTCGCTATGACTTCACCGCTCTCGAAATAGGTTGATCACAAAGTGGTTTGGCAAAAGGGTCAACTAGGAACACATTGTTACGTACTGACAGAGATTATGTAACTTGTCCCGAAAAAAGTAGCCAATATATTTCTAAACTATTTTAGCGATTGCTATTCTTCGGGTGTTCCCAGAACACGAATTCTGCCGGTAGCTATTGGCTTGTAATGAGACTTTGTCAATCAACCAAGTTAGTACCGACGAAATCTTGGAGACAATGCGAAAACTAAAACCAAAGCGATCCGTTGGTGCAATACTTGATACCTAGTTTTATCCTTAAGGGTCGAATTTCAGTTCAAAATATTACTATTGATCAGTGGCGTAACTAGGGGGGGGGGGGGGCAGGGGGTACAAGTGCCCCGGGCGCAACTTGGGAGGGGGCGCCGAGCCGAGTCCACCCCACATGTGCCCAATGGAAAAAAAATGGCAGCGGGGCTACGTGAGGGCGCGAAATTTCATTTGCCGTGGGCGCCGTCATAACTAGGTTACGCCACTGCTATTGATGGCTTGAACAGATTTAGAAAAGTTTGAGAAATGGGAAGCTGGACTGATGTCCTGAATAAAATTGACGCGAATGATGCTTATGAGGCATTCCTGGATATCTCTTCAAACTATCTATAAACGACATTTTCCTCTAAAATCAGTAAGGCGGCCCAGGAAAGCTCGGAAGCTCTTGGTTAACTGCAAAATTAATTGCAAAAATACAAATAAAAAATATGCTATATTTAAATTTCATTAAAAACAAAAGACCCAGAAAAGCTTAAAATTTTTAAGGCGTACAGAAATAGACTAAACAAGGAGTTAAAAAGATGCAGAGCTGTCTACTACCACAATTATTTCAGTACGGCATGTAATCGTACTGATTTGATCTGGAGAAAACTTAATTCTGTCTTAGACCGCAATCAGGCGCAAAATAAGATTACATCTATAGCCTACAATAACATTTTATTTTCTGGTAGTTATCTTGCCAATCTTTTCAATGACTTTTTTGTAAATTTAGTATCAACTTCAGACACAACCGACGCTCGGAATTACATACAAAAAAGAGTTGAAGAAACTATTTATTTAAGTCCAGTCACCGAAGAAGAGATAATAACAGTATTTCCCAGCGTAAACATCAGTAATAGCTGCGATGCTGACGACATACAAATACGCCGTTTTATATGTTTTGGACATTATTAGTAGATGCCTGGCACATATTTTTAACCTTTGTCTTGAGGCGGCCATATTTCCTAAAAGAATGCAAATGGCGAAGGTCGTAGTACTTCATAAAAAAGGTGATAAAATGATATAAACAATTACAGACCTGTCTCATTTCTTCCAGTTTTTTCAAAATGTCTAGAAAAAATAATCGACAATCGCCTCACCGAATTTATTGAAAAGCATGACATTCTTACAGAGTCACAGTTTGGATTCAGAAAGAAACGTTCTAAAGAAGTAGCTTTGTTAGATCAAAAAGAATTTGTCTTCCGCAATTTTGAAGAAAAGAATGTAGTACTCGGCATATTTATAGATTTTACGAAGGCATTTGATTTTATTAATCACGAGTTGCTTATTCAGAAACTTCATATCTACGGTATAAGAGGACACACAGCGCTCCTCATTAAATCATATCTTGATAATCGGTGTCAGTATGTCAATATCCGTGGTAACGTCTCTAATATAAAACCTATAAAATCCGGGGTACCACAGGGTAGCATACTTGGACCGCTGCTTTTTAATATATACATAAACGACATAATTAATATTGCGCCACAGGCTAAATTTATCATTTACGCCGATGACACCAGTATTTTCTTACCAAGTCGGAACTGTAATGATATCATCCAAATAGCAAACGACGTAATAGAGAAGGCTAGAGGCATGGTCCTCGTCAAATAATCTTTTAGTGAATAAAAATAAAACTAAAGCTATATTTTTTAGTCCTAAGAATCAGAATATTTCACTATCGAGTGACATCGTTCTATACTCGTCCCCCATAGAAATTGTAAATACTTTCAAGACTCTAGGTGTATATTGTTTTCAAACCACATGTCTTGGTCTCAGCACATTGATTATATTATTTCAGAACTAGCTGGTGTCATCGGCGTGCTATATCGACATCGCTTAATCCTCCCGCAGTGTTAAGTTTCTCTTGTATAACACTTTATTTGTATCACATTTAAACTACTGTCATCTAATATGGGGCACCACGACAAAAACAAATCTTTATTGATTATTTATATTGCAAAAAAGGGCGATAAGACTTGTGTGCAGTGTTTCCCATTGACTTTCACACGTACCTATTTCTTGCTAATCTGGGGATAATGAAAATACATGAATATTACAAATATAGACTTGCCATGAAATATAAACACGAATATACCTAGAGTAAAAGTTTCTTATTCGACTTAACTTCCCTCAGAAAAAAAAAAACGCAAACACATACCCTTCGTCACCCTGACACTTGGACAATCGATACATCGCGTACTGATTACGGCCTTCAGATGATTCAGAAGAACCCTGCCTTCACTGCTCAACACTTTCTCGCATTCCAATGTCGATATAGTATCTTTAACTTTACGCGGAAGATCAGAGAATATTTTCTTTGAAATAATGTCGTAGTCACTTTTGTATTTTGCAAGTCCATTTTCTTCATTGTTGTGTGTGGCTGATATCTAGTTGGGATTTTCGGCCAGTGTTTGCTTTTCTTCCTTTTTTATTTATTTCTGCTTTGCATTAGTGGTCTTCTTTGCTGCTTATAATTTTTGACAGCTCTGTTCCTGTGAGGGGGCTGCCACCATATATACATGTAGATGGTAAACTATTATTATTATTATTATTGCCCCTTTACTGAAACATGTATTTAATATTTCACTTAAAAAGGGTGTTTTTCCAAGTCTATGGAAAAAGTCTGTCGTTGTACCAATACACAAAGCTGGTGACGTGTCTAAGGTAGAGAGCTACCTCCCTGTATCGTTACTATGTACTTTTTCAAAGTTTTTTGAAATAGTGATGAACACCCGTGTTCATTTTTACTTTTTTGTAACATGAGCACCGTTCAACATGGATTTGTTAGAGGTCGTTCGGTAGAGACGAACCTTTGTTCACTACTCAATTACACTGTGCCGTTTGTTGTTGCGCGAGGGCAAGTCGATATTGTTTATTTTGATCTATCGAAGAGGCTTTGATAAGGTAAACCACAAATTGCTTCTGCATAAACTTTCTTTATATGGTGTGTCACCATTACTTTTATTGTGGTTCAGTAGTTATCTGAAGGATCGTCATAGAAACGTATGTGTCTTGAATAGCTTATCAGACGTTTTTGTACCAACTTCAGGTGTACCACAAGGGTCAAACTTGGGGCCGCTTCTTTTTCTTGTATTTATTTCTGATATTGAATCTTGTGTAAGGAATGCGCAGTTGCTCTTATTTGCAGACGATATCAAGCTTTATTTAAGAATTCAGTCGACGAATGATTGTGCTCTTTTACAAGATGACGTTGCCCGCATATCAGGGTGGTGTTCTGATAACTTATTGGTGGTCAATCCAGATAAATCAAAAACTTCTGACGATGTGTACAAAACGTGAAATCATTTCCTATCCGTATCTACTTGGCAATACTTCAATTGAACGTGTTCAGAAAATCCGTGACCTAGGTGTTTATTTTGACTGCTACCTTTCTTTTTCATACCACGTAGCCCAAATCGTCACCTCTGCTTCTAGAATGTTAGGGATCATATCACGCCTGACGCGTGATTTTTTTAATCCGCTGTGTATCATTCGGATTGTTTTGTTCTTTGGTTTGTGTTAGGCTCGAGTTTTGTGGTGCCGTATGGAATTCGCTGACGGTAACTGATGCAGCACGGATCGAAAAAGCTCAGAGGCGATTTATTCGCATCACGTATGACAGATATTTTCAGAGGAGATGTTTTTTTTAACTATGAATACATCCTTAACGAGCTTTCTTTACGCGACTTGTCAAAAAGAAGAACTGCTCGTGATCTTTTATGTTTACATAAAGTGGTTCATGGACGTCTAGATACTAATTTGTCGTCATCGTTACAATTTCCTGTGCCGGCCCGTGTTCCTAGATGTTCACGCATATTTTATCCATCTATTCAAGCAAAATTGTCACCATTAATAAGAATGGAGAACTGTTTGAATGACCTGTCTCCCATGTTGACGTATTTTCCGATTTGCTTTTGTTTTTAAAAGGGAACTTGAGTTGCATCCTTTTGGCTCTTAATCTGCATGGCATACTCGTCGAATGTAATTATTAACCTGGACTGTGTTTTGATCCTGATTTATGCGCCACCATATTCTGACCGGCTGGTTGTTCGATCTGGGGCATCAAAGAAATAAAGAATTATTATTATTATTATTATTATTAAAGAGGTGTGAGGCAAGCGGAAAACGAGGGACACGCGAAGCAGATCCCTCTTTGCAAAATGTATGTAAAAAAAAGTCTGTGCTGTGGGCCCGTCTGCTGCTGGTCGGCTTCCGTTAGCTACTAGGCTCTCTTGCGATATCCATCGGGCCCACTGGCGCGCTGATTTCGACGTTCTGGCATCTTTGTGTGATCAGATATTCTGAGAAGCCGACATGACAAGATCATTGTGTTTTTAACATCAAATGTAAGCTTTGAGAACATGGTTTCAATTAGTGAAGCCTTTTTTCCGGTTGTCAGATGCGAACCAGTTGTACCTAATACCCGGAACGGCGTTGAGCCCACTTAATAAATTAATTGATGGACTTTTCTACGCGCGCTGTAGTTTGATCCTCGCCTCGTTGGGATCAGCTGGCTATCGCTGTGCAAACACTGAACGTTAATAATTGTTTCAGCTCTCAGAGTAGAAAAATGGCGCTCGCAAACATCTCTAACGTCACGGAGCCTTTGCGCCGAGAAACTCCGGGAGAGAAGAAGACGAGAGTCGGTGGACGTCAGAAGCCCGAGTTCTGGTTCGAATGATTAGTGGGTAGGCCCAAAGCTGGCTGCCTTTGCTTCGAATGCACTGGTCATACGCGTTCAAATGCGAGAAACTAAAACCGGACGAGAGCAACCCGCCTTCTCATGCGTCCGACGAGTGCAGTGGAGACAAAGGCCTGAGGTGTACTCACTGATTAGTCCAACCAGAGCTCGGCGTTCTGACGTCGCCGCGCACTCTCCTCTCCACTTCTCTCTGTTTCTTGGCGCGTACTTTTCCATAGCTTCGTCTGCTTGCGAAGACGCCAGGTCCGCTAGGGGCGCCACTGTCGCCATTCGCCGCCACTCCCATTCGTTTCCGGAGGAGTTCCCAGTATCGGCGTCCCGCGGGTAGGTTTTCGAAGGTCCATGGGTCAGACCTTCACTCCGGAGAGAGTCCAAAAGCACGGCCGCCCACGGGTCCAGACGCAGCGGGCACATTCGAAGAGGTCGTAGCGGGCACCGCTTCACAACGTGATTTAAAGCGGACGCTGTCGTCGGTGTCGCTGCCAACCGGATGTGGAGGCGCAGTGGCGCGTTCCTTTAAATATGTCGTACGCTCCCAAAGGGTGGACCATCAAATAAACTATCGCTACGATTATTTTAGGAAATCATCAGTTTGTTTGAGCTGTGTTTAAAGCCGCTTTAGAGACGAAAAAAAAACGTAGACTTGGCGCTTTCTACTTTGGCACGGCTCCTCCTTTCCTATATCGCCCACGTTTTACCTCGCCCAAACTTGGCTCCCCACGCAGCTTAGGAGAGCGAAGGGCTAAGCGGATTATCTTTCCTATAAAAAAACACGGAAGTTGTGCGTCGGCCTTTAAGAAACGCGTGGCTATTAGAGCTGTGAGCATGCTTTATTATCTCTGCCGTCAGTGAGATTACAGCCTTAGCCGGTAAGAAAGCCGAAGATCGAATCACGAAGCATAAATCGCAAATATATAGTAAGCCACGCCTTGCGTTTCTTGGGCTGTCAGTCACTATATAGACCAACTCAACTCACTCACGTCACGCTACTGCGGTGGCGCTGCTGTCGGTACTGCGCATGCGCAAACGCCTCACTGCGCCCGAATTTGTTTTCTGCGCACGCGCAGTGGCCTCACCTGGTGTGGGAAAAGCGGGCTTGTTTGTAAACACTGTGTTGGTGTATAGACCCCTTCGAAATACTACTGCCCTCTGTTGGCAGCCTATGGAATCCCTGCACAATGGCGGACTAAAACCGTGACGTCTCGGCACACTTTATGCGTTTGGTTGGAGTAGAAGAAACCACACTCACAAAAAAATGTGATGGGAGCAGTGACGTTACACTTTTGGCACTGTTTGATTGGCTCGTCGGCTCCTAGCGTTGGCCGCGCTCCGACGTTCGCTATCTTATGGAATGACTTGCACGTTCCACGATGTCAGTTGTTTCCGCCATTGTGCAGTGGTTCCGACCTTCTAATAATCGGAACGCGCCAAAGACGCATTTTACAACACCTAGAAAGGCGTTGCTAGATCGTGTCTGTATTAAAAAAATCACTATAGATAATAAAGTAGGCTTTTGTTTAGCAACAACGACCTAGTGAAATATTGTTGAAACTTTCATAAATAAGGTTTTGTCTTTGAATATTCGAATGTGACAAGGATTTCGCAAAAAGGCACTTGTAAAACGCTGAAATAAAATATTTTAATATGACTTGGTTTTGATAAAGCAAATGTAGAAATCATTATTGAATGCACCAAAATGTTTTGTATTATCTTTACAACTTGGGTCCAGGTGTTACCAGATGTGACGTTCCCCATGTCTGCACGTCTGCACGAAGAACAGCAACATATGGAAGATAAGAAAGTTATCTGAAAAATGTAACAGACATCTAGTTTTTATTACTTTAATCATAACCTTTTTAGTTATCATGATGTTTTTGTATTAACATTTGTTTCTGATTGAATTTTCTTGCGAATCGCTACCAAAACCTGCCTGATGGTTAGAAATACAATTGAAATGCTAAACATCGTATGGCGTCATGAATTTCAAATTATTGTTTACTAAATATACAACAAATTGGCTACTGGATATTAGGAGAGACACAAAATAAAATTTGAAATGGTGTGAACGAGGAAGAATTACAACCTTGAATAAAAGGTACATTGCTGAATAAGTTCATTAAAAGTTATAATAGTGAACGTTAATAAAATCCCTAAAGCAAGTTTTCAATTTTCTCTATTAGGGTTAGCCGCTAAAGCTCGTACATAAAGTTAAATTTGAGTCGGTCAAAATAAGCTTTGTAAAATGTTGCATTTTCAGCGACGAAGTACGACTATGTCAGAGGAAATATGGTAAAGGTGCAGGCGAGAGGGTGAATATTAACCTTGTTGGAATTAACCTGAGACTGGGTAGAGAAGAAACAGCAAAACGTACAAGAGAGAAAATAGACAGGACGACGCTATGTACTTGGACTGCATATTATATAGTTCTGTACCCAGACGCGTAAGAAACACCAACTCTGTGAAACTTTGTTTCATATTATTAAAATGTTACAAAATAGGGCTCTTGAATATGCCAATCTTATTACCTCCTGATATAATTGTCATTCACAATACCGTGGTCGAAAATGTTGTTAGTATAACACAATATAAAGTAAACGAATGCAATGTCGTCAAAGCAGACTCTTTCTTTACACCTGACAAAGCATGAATGTCAATTCAACATATCTTATCATAAAATGACGGCTGCAGCTGTTACGTGTCGCCAAAGTTTAAAAATAATACTGAATCAAATATAAAAAAAATTAAATGCGGCCAGAAATTAAAACAAGTTTTTTAAGCTTTTAAAAACGGGTATTTATTTTATAAAATAAACAAAATAGTTTTGTTAAAAAATTATAACTTTATAAGCGTTGTGTATGTGTCCTGCTTCTCGTCCCTCGTCGTTTCCGCTGTTTTAACCTTTTAAAGATGTCACGCAAACTAGCCCATGCTTTAACCTTATCAATTTATACTTGATAAATAACATGAATTTTTTTATATCTAGATGAACTTTTTATTAGGTTTTACTATTCTATGCTATATACTATTTTGTTTTAACCGATACGTTTCTGCCTTTATTTATGTAAGAATTCTTCTGTCATCCATTATCCAATAAGAGTTATTGTTGGATCATAAACCCATCTTATCAGAATATAAGTTAATTAAGTAATAGCATCGTAAACCTATAAGACAACTTAAATTTGATCCGTACTATTATGTTAACACCACAAAAGCCTACGCAATGCATTGTGTTCGTAGCAAGCCAATCCTTCGGGTGCGGGAAGATCGAAATACAAATAGCTTCCATAAACATCAGAGTATCACCCTGCATTGAACTTTGCACTTCAGAAGGTCCAATCGGTTTTGCGGCTGCAGGTTTTATAAAAACGAGTCAAGTAAGCATAATTGTTTGGTTTGAAAAATATTTGACATCTATTCTGCCCGTCAGTACTAATAATAACTGTGTCCATGCACTTTTATACAGTGTTCTTTTAGTTAGGCTTGCAGATAAAAAAATTAGGAACGCATATCCGCTTCTAAATATTTTGCCATGAAAGCAAACGATCAATTGCTATATGCCTAGATAAGCATATTCTATATAGTGTTTGGAGGAAAGCAATTGGTCAAGCTTTTGCAGGCTTACTGCGCGACCTCCAATAATTAACAGGGTGCAATTTTGACAATGAATTAATTAAAGGTAACTTTAACTTAAGTTAGAAAACAGGACGTACATGTATTGTAACCTAATGTTATAAGCTTTAAGTCTCAAAATCATTTGTGCCGTAATTTGTCTGGCTTTTTCTATTTCACACGACAGAAGCCTGTGCACGACTAGTTTGAAAGTCTACCCGTCAGTGGAGAATAGGCTTTAATATTATATATGCTTCCTCTTTTCACCACCATGAAAACCATCAAATAATAACACCGGCAGTCACATGAAGCTTAATACCCCTTTGTATTACTAAACACAAATCAATGATTGAATGGATCAATAGACCAATTATTAGTCAATAATGTCATCACCCTAGAGGCATGAATTCGATGAAATTTTATTTATTTCCATGTTCCGACCCATATCAGCCGGAACAGTTCAGGTTTTTACCTAGCTTGAATATTCTGTGTCAACTTTATCAAGGGTACAATTGGCTTCTTATGCTGTTTGTTAATACAATGTAGATGTCCTTATCTCGCATCACGATTTCATTCTGCGTGTGCGCGAAAGGGTGTTTTTCTTACAAGCCGGATTTCGTGCTATGGAATTTAATTTTTAGGAAATGTGAAGGGTGTTTTTCGGAGTTTATTTTTGGCTGAAAATTCGAAAATTATTTGAGTTTATTTTTGTTTGATTCCGAATCTTTTTTAATTTCGGAGATTATTTTCCCATTGTTTCGTATTAAAAAAATGTTATCCGGGTGTAATCGTTGGATAGTAAAAAAATAAGATGCGCTTGCATCAATTAATACTTTTTGCAGCTAGATTTGGCGTTGGTGCAATTGCCGCAGTCAATACTAATTTGTACCACGACAATATTTGCACACGAATGTTGCTTCAATAAACGTCAATACCTTAAAATTTATGCACTCTTGGAGATAGTCGCTGGGAAGCCCCTATTTGTCCCATCCTATTCCATCAACCTACCCTACGGCCGCGCGAGGTGTAGTGGTAAAGTTTTTAATAGGGAAGTTTCAACTGCCCCACTTCCCCATTTAATGTAATCTCTTTGGTATAGCTTTCACTGTTAGAAAGACATAACTTCTGCTTCCTCTAAAGCACAAATAGCATTGCCCAAACTGTAAGTCAAAGCAGTGGCTTTTGTGAAACTGTAAGTCAAAACAGTGGCTTTTGTGGTACTGGATGTGAGTGCCATATTGTGCTTCACGAATGTTTTATGCTCTGCATTAAGCTTTTTCAGAGAAGCAATGGAAGTACTATTTACCTCGAAGATAGAGCAAAGCTTCGTCGTGGCAGCCGTTGCCTGATATTCGAGAGTTCTAGTAGAGTTGGTAACAGTACGGTAATAACTAAATAATAAATAAGACTTTGGCTCGATATTCTTCTTCCTTTGGTTCTAGGACAGGTCGAGCCTGAGTCGAGACGTTGGTGAATAAGAAAAGTTTCAAATATTTAATTATAAGCAACCGAGAAAAAAAAACAGGACACACATAACAACAATTAATTTAGAACGTTGGTTGAAAGGAGGAAATGTAAACGCACGTTTGCCATGTGTACAGTGCTCAACGAAACGAAATGGGCCAGCGGAACGCGTGGCCTCCAGAACTTGCTGCGCCATCTACCGATAAAAGACGGGCTGCCTGGTGACGCGAGTCGGAGGTGTGCAAAGCTGATACGAGCGCTCATCGGCTGTTCCCACGCTGTGCACAACCCCCGATGGGTAATCTCTGCAGAGTGATAGCCTTTTTTTATTATTTAATCGCCGCGTGGTTTTATCGCGATCTGTTTGACGCCCTGTGCATACTTTTATCTTGTCTCAAATATGAAAGAAAAGGAACAAAAGGGCAATATTTTTTTCTTTTAATAAAAAGCACAGTGCCATTTCACTTCACATTTATTTTTCTATAAATTGTCGGTTCACTGCCATCAGTATCCATTCGTGAAGATGCCGTCGCGAGTGCCAATTCACGAACGCTGGCGAATTGTGGCCCTATGCCGCGCGGGAATGCCCCAACGAGAAGTCGCCCGGATGACAGGAAGGACCCGAACCGCAGTGGCCCGAATTTTCACGGCGTTTCGAGACGACAACGGCCGCATCCATGACGCTCCTCACGACGTCCGCCCAAGGTCCACTACCGATGAGGAAGATCGATGGATCGTCGCGGCTGCAGTCGACCAGCCTTTTATTACGGCCCGTGACATTCGAGGCGAACTTGGTCTGAATGTCAGTGACCAACTTGTGCGACGCCGTCTTGCAGAAGCGGGTATTAGGAGCTATGCTGCGTGCAAGAAGCCAATTTTAACTCCTCGACAAAAAGATATCCGCCTGCGGTTTGCCATGGAAAAGACATCATGGACGATTCAAGACTGGAAAACCGTTGTTTTCAGCGACGAGTCCTCTTTCTCAACTCACTGGCACCAAGGAAAACAAGTTTGGAGACCGCGAGGTGCACGGTATGTTACTTTTGAGCAACACGACAATTTTTAACAAGCCGGATCTTATAATTTGTGATTTTGATGTTTCAGGTATGATGCCCCTTACTTGCAGCGTGTGGGCAGGAGTGGGCGACAAACCGTTAACGTCTGGGGGGCATTGTCAGCGGAAGGACTTGGTCCACTTGTAAGAATCCAGAGGCTTAACTCCGAAACGTATTGCGACGTCATTGAGCACGAGCTCATTCCTTACGTTCTTGAGGGACCTTTCCCTGACGGATGCTTTTTTTTTCAACATGACCTTTGTCCTGTTCATCAGTCAAATCGTGTGCGTGACCTTCTAGAGGAACGCGGAGTGGCGGTTATGCCATGGCCCCCAAAAGGGGCTGACATGAACCCCATCGAGAACATCTGGGGAAACATGAAGATCCAGCTATCGCGGCGAGGACTTCACTCCGTCACGACTGACCAGCTATGGGATGCTGTGAAGGAAGAATGGGACAGGCTGCGGCAATGTCCAGAGTTGGTGGTGAATCTTTATGAATCCCTTCCGCGTCGCATGAATGCTATTTGTGAAGCCAATGGAGAGTTCTGCAAATATTAGAGTAAGGTGCTGATAATAAAACAAGCACGTTACTTATATTATTTTTTTTCTGGTAGGCGCAGCATTGTGTAACATGTCAAATAAACTATGTTGACACAGCACACGCTTTTTAATGACTGTCAGACGCTCGCTAAAATTGAATAAAACCACGAAAAAATAAAACTATCTGCATTAATATATTATAGCTGCAAAAGGCCGGACGCGCTGGCTCATCAATCTTTTATGGAATAAAAAATGAAGCTTTATCTTTTCTTTTTTATATATTTGAAGCAAGATAAACTCATGCACATCATCACGACAGTGTCTCTGAGGAAAAATAAACGTGGTCACTCCGCAAAATCATGGCCTGCGCAGATTATCGGGGGTTGCGCGCCTGTGTGCGAACAGCCGCTGAGCGCTCGTATCAGTTTTGCGCATGTGCGACTCGCGTCACCAGGCAGCCCGTCTTTTATCGGTAGATGGCGCAGCAAGTTCTGGAGGCCACGCGTTCCGCTGGCCCATTTCGTTTCGTTGAGCACTGTACCTTTGTTGGTGCCGTTCAAAAATGCACGGAGCACGGACCGCGTGTTCTCCAGATAGACGTCCGCTGATGCCACGGGTAGCTAAGGGCAGAGAATTAGGTAAGCCGCGCTATGGCCCCACTCATCAGTTTCACTCTCTCCTCAAGCCCAGAATATCAAGTTTACGTCAGCCACCATTATGTTTTATTTGTAAAAAAATATCAGCTTGAGATAAGATGCGTCCTGCTGGGGTAAAAACAGGAAGAAGAAAAAAGGAAGACTATTACCATTTTTGAAGCGCTCGCAAAAAGCTACTCACAAAAAGGGTAACTGAGATGCAAAAAACCTGGGCCAACCCTAGAACTTCATCTACAAAAAAAGTAAGTAGCTTTTAGAACAGGGTCAAATAAGGTGAAAGAAGCAGAAAAAATACATCCTATTTTCTAAGAGAAGATGATAAGTGTGCATCGATGAACGATACTGCTCGTGGCAATAACACCTTCACATATTATCACATCTCTTTTAGTGGATTTTAGGGTAGACGGAGCGTTGTCTCGTGTTGTGACATTATGAAAATGGTCCTAGTCACTATAACCGAGAAGGACATTGTTAATTCTTGTCTGTGCACTTACCACCTTGAGCTTCTGGAAAAGGCATACAATCACTTGCCTACCTCTCCCCGCCTTCGATCGGTAAAGAAAAAAAAGACACTAAAAAGAAAGCGGATATAACTTGCCCCCCCCCCCTTTTTTTTGTAAAAATGTTTATTTGGATCTTTTGACATTGTTGTGAGGGTCATAAAAATGTTTTTCAAAAGCTTGATGTTGCAAAAAAAAAAAAAAGGTTTGCGGAATTGAGGAGTGTTAAGCCTCCCAGTGTCACTGCGCTCAACTTTATCAAAATGAAAACGACTTTTTCTTTAGAAGACAGGAGGGGGGGGGGCTGGTCCTGAAAAAAATGTAACGGATTACAAGGAATCCGTTACGTAAAAAATGTAAGGAATTACTTTAAAATTACTCTAGAAAATATGTAATTATTCCGTTACTAAATTACCGAAAAATGTAAGGGATTACAAGTAATTTCGTTACTTGTAACGGATTACGTACAAGTCTGAGTGGGAGCGTATTTTCAGCACCGATCCCAAGTCAAGGGGCGTAGTCAGTGACGTCACGGACGTCAAAATAACGTTATTTGGTGGATCTTTCGTTATCTTGATGTCCGTGACGTCAAATAGGTTTATTTTTGTTATGTATTTTGTCAAGAGAAAAAATTGCGTGCTTTGCATGTTTATACAGCCTTGATGCTGGTACGCCTCAACGGGTGATCGGTCTCTTAGCTGTGGATGAGAAATTTAGCCAGTGCATCACGCAGTAGCATCGGTAGCATTTTGAAACGTCGGCAACGTCGGTCGGGCCGGAGAAACATCGTGCCTTGCGAACCGTCGTCGAACGTAAGGTGAGTGGTTGGCGTTTTCCTGTGATGTGATCTCTGTGTGTTCGATCCACGCGTCCGAGCTCTTTCTTCGTTTCAAATCTATTTGGCGCCACTGCCTACATTGTTCGAGCCTGCGCTCGCGATTAAAAATCGCATCGCAGAAAGCTGAAAGCCCGCCGAAGAACCTGCCGGCTGACCCTTGCGAGCAAAACCTAATTCAACAAGACCATTTGATCCGACAGAATAATGTGCTTGATCTTACATCCCATGTCAGCAAAGAACTGCGCTGTCTGTCTTCGTCCCTACATGTTTAATTCTTTCGTGTTTTTCAAATCTTTTCCAACCCGCGTCCGATCGAATGCCGCGATCATAATAACTACACTCTAAGAAAAATGGAGGAAAAAGTACGCAACGTCGCGTCTTCCTCCCTCTCTACTGACGCGCCCCCAAGCGGACACGAGAAAAAGGGAGGAACGAAACGTTTTTCTCCTTCTCCAGGCAGACGGGAGAAAGCTTTCGCCCTCCCGACTCATCTTCTTTCGGTTTCGTTTTTCGAGCAGGTTGCGCACGTTGTTTAATAAATGCTGTTGAGTTGATTGAGCTTCAGCGGCAGCGAAGGCCGCCTGTAATTCCGTCTTCTAGTCCAAACGTGCAGAACATTTCGGTTGCATTGACGTTTTTATCACTAATTTTATCAAACGAGCAAACGAAGCCGCTAGAAACAGCGAAGTTCCGGAGCAGTGCCAGCAGCGCCACGTACACTGGGTAAAATGGCCGTCTCCGGATTGCGGGACTCACGCGGAGCTACAGTAGCGAAACCACGCGGAAATGTGTCGACGTTTTCGACGTTATGGAAATCGCAGGAACTGCGTCCAAGACAGGCAGGTTTTGCTGCCGGCTGCCTGGGTGCCTTCCGTGCTGAGTTCGGTTCTGTTTTCCGATGCCGAGTGCAACCGGCGTTCAACGTGGTTCTGTATTTGTGCGTGTCAGCAACATAGCAGCAACATCGTGATGGCAGTGTTGTGGGTTGTGAACAGAAGACTGGAATTATCGCCGATGTGACCGTGTGTTCGCGTATCAGTGGTACGGTAACAACAAGATGAGATGACGTAAACTGTCGGGCATTGATGCCGCTGGTCGGGCCGTGATCGGAGGGGGCGGGGTGTCGCAGGTTGACATTCCGCTTTACATTAAAAAGTTTAATACCACTTGAGGGATTAGGTGCAATCGATCGACGTGCGGAGTGCGGATAGTCATGTTGGAATGCTGGTCTGAACAGTAAGCTCCTATCGTACAGTGGCCAATGTGACTGTCGGTTGTCTCGTCCCCGAGAGCGATTGCGCTCTGGGGAAAGGACTGAACAGTACGAAATCGTGACGGAAAGTGCGTATATTTACAATGTGGAATTTTAGCATTAAAAGAATAGGTAAAATCGAAAAAAAAGCTACCCTTTATTTTGCTGTTTAAATATACTACGGTTCCTGGAGAAACTGCCCTCCAAGTGGCGCGCTGGGATGAGCGCTAGAAGCTTTCGAGCTCGCCACGGCGTAGCTCCGTACACTTAACACCTGCCGCAAGTCGCGGCTTTGACTGCATTCAAGTTGATCGAAAAGCGATTTCTCAGCCCGTGAAGCATCGCTTCCAGCTGAGTGAATATCCGCTCTACAGAGATTAATTCAAGACGGCAATTGCAGCCTTGCGCGAACAGCACAAATAGAAAAACAAACACTACAATAGAAATACAGGCTACGACGTGCCGTGCGGGGAAACAAACTCATGGCTTCGAACCGCATTGGAGCGGCTTGATTTATTGGCTTTCAAATAATTACGGCATGATCGAGCGTTTGCTTTTTAATAAGAGATTCATCCCCTGAGCCATTCAAAATACTCTCAGAGGTATGACATTGCTGGAAAAAAATCAACATGCTGGGAATATTTTTTATTGCTTATTCAGTCACCGAGAAATTCCGAACGTTCAAAACGACCAGTATAAAAGACGGAAACGCAGAGCTCGGGTGTAGTGTTCGTGTTAGTGTGCCGTTGTATTGATGTTTGTATATGCCATGTATGTGTATGTGCTCAATGTATGTTCACCTGATGCTTGTAGTATGCGTAATGTGTGTATTGTAGAGGTTCCCGAAGATCCCGAAGCGCAATGGTGGCCTGAGGAAATAAAAATATTTTTTGTAGAACATGAATTGGGCAGTACCTAGCGCCACCTAGCCTAGCTACTTGCAATTACTCTGCTTGACCCTGCCATCTGGTGGCAAGCGATTTAACCTTCTTTCACGCTACGCGATAAACAGCGGCTTCGAGTTTGTTCTTTTGAGAGCGGCTTTTGGTTTCGCGGATTGAGTTTGCCATTCCTCCGTGATGTGCGGTTGACGAAGGAATTGTGACTCGAGGAACACCAAAGGTAAGACGTAAAGTGCGCGAAGTTAACTAGGTATCGGTTGTCTCCGTTTAACATCGCAGTGCTGTCGACGAGAAGACTGAGTAACTGCTTTCGAAACGCAAGTTTCTGTACCTGTGGGGGAATCTGGCTTCGGAAATAAACACAGTTCGCGGAAAGCTCGTGTTACGCTTTTATTTGCTGCTCCTCTCGTCCCGTACAAGAGACGTAGCGTCCTCGTTAAGCCTTATTGAGCTCGATTTGCTCGATTCAGGGCCGCCATAATGAGATGCAGGCGACGGAGGAACTAGTTGCTCCCCTGCTTCAGGGACGAAAGTTTCTCCCTTTCTGAAGGAACATAGGTTACAAGACCGTTCCTCCCCTAAGGGAGGACTATCGATACCCTTTTTTCTAAGAGTGTAGTTGGTCGTGCTCCGATGGCCGTAACCTATCATCAGCCGGTAAGGAAGTTACGTTTTTCGTTTCTATATTTTGACCCAAATAACGTCATATTCTCAAACTATGAAATGCTATCACCACCTCTAGTTTCACATTCTGGTGCGCTCGCAGCTTCCTGCACCCCTGCGAGGTTTCCTGCGATCGTACCCTGTATATCATGGATTTCTCGCCGTACGCGAGTGCTCTCGAAGGCGTGCTATACACTCTGTAACATAGGTTGTGTGCAGCAAAGGCACAGGCCCGAGCACATGACAGTGAAAAGCACCTCTTTTGCACGAGCACCCGTGCAAAAAGAACATTCTGCGGAGCTACGCCCTCGCACCCGTGCCTTTGCTGCACACAACTTATTAATAACCGAGCCGTTCTCGTTTCTTTTGCATATAACTGTGAAAGAAGTGTCATTGTTGTTTTCTTCTCAAACAAAACTCAGACGCGAGACAAAAGCAAACAGATAAAAGTCTGCACATTCACACATTTTTCTCCCTTGTGCGACAGGTTATAGCTGGTCGCGATTCATCAGCGTTTCTTTTGAAGCTGATGGGTACCACAAGGCGTGAAAGAGGTGACTTGCAGCTTTTCCAAGGCAGCAGCAAGACACTACAAGCCTTCGCAGCAACTGGCTTGCCAGTGCCGCTCTGTTCTGAACAGCACTGCGTGCCATGCAGAGGATTGTGCAAGCTTTCTGGGTGGCGACGCTAGCCACGGTAAGTGCATCCTATGCAGCTTTCTTTTAGGGATATCTGTGGCTTGCAGGCCATGTCGTGCATGTGCCACCCGAGGGACAGCAGTGCCAGTGGCAAGGCTGTGCTGATGGTAATCACCACTGCACTGTGTTTTCATTCAATAACTACTGACAAGGAACCAAATACTTCCGAGAGATTCTCGGCTGTGCTTTGATCAACTCCAGCTCGCTTATGAACAGGTGGATGGCACAGGTGGCCTTTCCTAATGGACTTGATGTCCGTGTTAACAATGCAACCAGACTTCCTTTTAGTTTGTGGCGTTTTTTTCGTTGCGGGTGACTAGCATTGCAGTAGAGAAATATGCAAAATAGTGTAATGGCTGCATTAGTTACCTAAATCAATGGCGGGAATAACTGACCTACATTTCCACCGACTGCATTTCTCAGAGGAATAGCCTGGACTAGATAGCTCGCTGCACTATGTCCTTCCCCCTTAGCCTGTACAACTTGGCGTCTCCCCCTGATTGTCTTATGTGGCTGCTTCTGTGTTTGCCTAGGCACTCGGCTGAAATAGTGAAAGCTGTGTGCATTGCACATAACCGCCATGAAAGCCAGTGTGGACGTAGCTGGCGTAGCCCCGAACATGGCTTCTCTAGCTCGACACAAGTAACGTTCCTACCACTGTCGTGTTCGCATAAAAGAGACCTGCTTAAAGTGGTACTCCAGCGATTTTGTGAGCAACCCCACCTAACTATATTTTCAAAATTGCCATCTTTTACTCTTTCCGGTATGCTATTTACTATCGTGAAATTCAAAATAGTTATTGTAAAATCGGCAAATTAAAATGACGCCAAAACCAAGATTCAAATATACTTGCGCTTTTCATTGCTGTGACGTCACGGCAGGCACGTAGCCAGGATTTTGTTTCGGTGGGGGGGAGGGGGGGGCACTGATGACAAAATGCTGTATGAGGGGGAGGGGGAGAGGAGGTCCCAGCAAAATGGAAGATTTCGAGAGGGGGGGCGATCCCCCATGCCCCCCTTCCCCCCCTCCTGGCTACGTGCCTGCGTCACGGGATGGCAGGCTTGCAGTTCGAGCGGGCTGTCTAGAAATGAACTATGCCGAGCATTTGTTTCGTGCTGCTGCGCGGGAGCTGGAGCGACCTTCCAAAGCATTCTTTTGACACCATGAAACTGTTTGTGATCAGTTGGGAACAAAGTCTACAGCCCAAAGAGTGAACCCTGCCTTCCCATGATGTCACTATTTCAATGTTGCCAGTAGAGTTTTTCACTTTGAAAAACACGATGATGACCAAAATTGTAAATTCTATAACTTCGCGAAAAAGGTGATTTTGGCCAAATGTTTGGGTTACTATTTCAGTGATGTTTGTTGGTGTGTTTAGCAAGTTTTCAGGCAAATTGGGGACAATGAAGAAAATGCCAGAGTACCCCTTTAAAACATAGAGTGCACGATAGTACACAATGGAGAAGTTGCTCGCCAATCATTCTCTTAGAAGTGTGAGTTGAGCCCCTTCGAGGCAGTTTGCTGCCGCAGCGTGCACTGTAATCCGCCCGAGAAGAGAAAACAAGATGAATGACCAGTACGATTTCTTTGTTCCAAGGCTTCTTGATGCAGGAAAGGCTAGGGAACCAGTATTGTTGCTTTTTACTACCCCGTACGAGACTCAAACTCGACATGCAAGGAAGTCGAACAGGCCTCTTCATGTGCCCTCTTTCTGCTTCCTTGTTCCTTGGGTTTTAGCTGTGTTCGCAATTCATGCTCGCCTGCATGCCTACTCTTTCGGTCTCTTTTTTGTTCACTGTGTCACTGAAGTTTTCTGTCGTTGCTGTCCCAGAATTGCTTCGTGGATGCACAGAAATACTCAAGCTGCTCGACGTCTGCGGCTCATCGGTATTGCTTTTCCCGGTACCACGGCATGAAGGAGGTGGCCTCCGTCCCTTCCAAGCAGCTGCGATATACTACAAGCACTGGGTTACAGCTGCAGCTAGCCCATGGGTACCATTCTGCATCCTGCACTGCATGTAGTTCGAAATGCAGGTGTGACCTTTTTAGGCGCTGTCACTTTGTTTTGTGCATTTTCTGCAGCTTTTTCGGGGCAACTTCTTTTTAAGATTCAATAATTAGAATACGGACTTGAGTGAGAGAGGGGTTTTCTGAGAAGACCGGCCTCTTTGCTAAACCATTGGGACTGGTATTATATCTATAGAGTTCATGTACACCTTACGTTATGTACTTTTTCTTTAGTTTTATTTTACTTGTTACTTACATTTCGATGTTACACGGCAGCCACTAAAAATGGGAGAAAAAAAAAGAAATGTTGACTTGTCGGATTTTTTTTTTTTGCAATATGTTGGAAGAGTTATTGATGTGGTCGGTCATTCATGTTATTTTTCCTACACGCACGTCCAGCCTATGTTTACGTAAAGCTCCAATTGCCCTTTAGCAACAGAAATAATTTGTGCGACAGACTAGGCGGCAGCATTGTGGAGGGAAACTGGCCTGATTATATCTGCCATGTTTAGAAACTACATTTGATGACAGGTCATGAATTCAGTGGCAAATTCCCCCAAAAGAATCTACATCACTCCGCCAGCCAATCGCTGCCGTCGGTTGTCGTGACGTCACGTCCAACAAAAAAACTACAAACTAGTATTTTTTTTTTTAAATGGCAGGCTTCTGTTGTTGATGCCACATAGCACGTTGACTCTCGAAGCAATTCTTCCGCTCTTGACCTCTCCGGTTTCACCTTGCGAAGTCGTGACGGTGTCTGCTTTTGTTTGCGGTATTTCCCGTGTGTCGACGTGAGAAGGCAGCGGTTGTATCGCCAAGGAAGTAGCAATCAATCTGTGCATTTGCTCCAGCGGCACAGTGTTACAAACCAGACTTTGCCCTTCGCCAAGGGCAAAGTCTAACGACTGGCCCTACAGTTGGCGAGCATCGTGCAGCCGTGAATGCGTAACTTGTCCGAACGCTTTCATGCTTTCGTCTGTATATAGTGACAAAATGACTCGCTGAATGTGAAACGCCGTACAGCAAACTACAGTAGACTCTCATTAATTCAAACTCCAGGAAGTCACAAATTTTATGGTGAATTCCGCTCGCAGATCTCGAGCGCTCGAAAAGCGCTCCATTTGGAGCGCGCATATTCGGCTCGCAGATCTGGCTCGAGCTGGTCATCTTCCCCTCGTAGATCTCTGGCAACGCCCGCTCCACGGAGCACCTCAAACCCCGCCGAACTCGCTCTGCGGGATTTCACAGATCCTTCCGGAAGTTGACAGAGCGCCCTACGTCATTTCCTTCTAAATCCGCAGTGCGCATGCGCGGCGAGGTTGGCAAGGTCGGCGGGCCGTTCGGGCCTGGGCCACGGTCGGGTCGTCGAGTTGGATCTGTTCGGGTGCGTGGTTGTTTACGTGGGATTATGACAGCTTGAACGCTTCTACCTCGCATAGATCAGGGACACAAAGCCGGGACTGTGGAGCGTGGTAAATCGTAAGCGCTGACATCTGTGATCGTGAGAGGAAGAATGAGAAAAGAACGACAGAAAAGCCGGAGGCAGACGCAAGGTTAGGCCTGTTCATTCTGCAGCCAATGATTGTTTACCTTTTTACACGGCATTCTGCCGGCGTTTTCCCAGGCAATAAAGCAAGAAGAGATTAGGCAATGACCGTTGACTAATCTCTGTCCGTGTCCCGCTGCTTCGACGCGGCCGAAAGGTACTTTAGGGCGAAGCTCCTTAGGGGCTAGCCAAGTCCGTTTGTCCGCCAGTGTCCGAGCGTCCGGTGCTCGTGCTCCTGCTCGTGAACTCACGCGCTCACAAGCACGTGCTCAGGTCGTGTAGCACAAAAAAGACGAAAAAAGGTCTGTTTGCGCAGTTGACAGGATGCGGACCTGTGCGGGGAGACCCCAATGAATTTCGATTCATCATCCTTAACCACTCGACCACGACTGCGGGCGAGTAGGGGCTCTGAGATGTGGCAGTAACTCAAGAGCTGGGAATGTCATGGATGAAACGTTGCATGTAGCCGCTCAACGTCTATACAGGAGAGGGCGCTGCAGTCAAATGCGTATATAATCGTGTTAAACTTTGCATGCATTGGCTGAATGTTTATAGATGAGAGGGCGCTGCGGTCAAATGCTCAAATGCGTACATAACCACGTTCCATACCACACATTCTCTTTCTGACATGGATGAAAACGAACGAAAGGCTCCGCATGCTGCAGCTCAGCGTCTACGCAGACAAGCACCACCAGAGCTTCGCCCCAATCTACATCATTCACCACGTGGAGATGCGGTCAATTGTTTTGTTGAGTTGTTCAGCGTTCAGTGCGCTTCTTTCCGAGCACCGGTGCACTGCGGAGAAGCAACACTCGCGAAAGCAAGCTCCGCGGGTATTGCTTTTCTGCGGTGCACCGGTGCTCGGAAAGACGCGCACTCAACGGGGCCGCGAGCACAAAAAAGTATGAATTAAGCGAAAACGCCATTTGAATTAAGCGGCTTATAAATACATTAAAAACATAGCGGGACAACCAAAATTTTCAAATCTGTTTGAATTAACCGGAAGTACGAAATATCAGAGTTTGAATTATCGTGAGCCTATTGTATCAATCACTTTCTGCAGCAACTTTGCACTTAAAGTCGCAATAAAGTGATTTGTAGGCTAAATTCATTTTTTCAAATTGCTCGATTATTCTGAGTTTTGCGCGATCCCCATCGAGTCCTAAATATTGGTCGGTGACTGTAAAACTTAAACACAATGGTTACACACCACAGGTCCCGGGGACCATGACATCATTGAGCTGGCTTTCACCTCGTCCAAGGCAGCAGCGGAACACTATGGGCGGGACCCTGGGTCACTGCACCGGCCGGCTCATGGATGCCGTCCTGTACCCTGCACGGCACTGCGTGTGGCTTAACTGGCCAAGCAGAGGGTCATTGCATGACTTCTATGAGGCGTCGCTAGCCATTGTAAGTATATTTTGGACACTCATGTCTGGTGATGTACTTTTGTGCTCTGCAACAGAACACATTTGGTGGCGGTTCAGTCTTGCCAATTAGGCCATTTTGAAACGGAACACATTTAGTGGCGGCTCGGTTTAGGTTTTCTGGCTTGGCGATCTTGCAGCAGTGTCTAGACTCGGCACAAATCTTTTTGTACTTCATTGTCAGGGCTAGTGTAATTTCTGCAATGCTGTCGAAGCAACTTCTGCACGCGAACAAGATGCAAGACGAAGCCACATGCTCGTGCCCAGTGTACGACTACATGTACGCATGGGCACTCGTGCCCATGCGTTCCTACTCGCAACGTGGAGCGAGTTCGTTTCGGCCGACACTCCACGAGTTCATTTCGGCGTTGCCACTCCACGCGTCCATGCAGTCGCTGCACCTTGAGAATCAAGTGTACACCATAATGCACTCCCGTCATGCATCACTCAGGAGAGGAACAAGAGCAGACAACTGGGGTTTTTCCGCCATAAGAGACGGGAGAACCGAAAAAAGAAAGCACGTCCCACGGGCGACAAAATCGGACGCGAGCTGTGCTATTTATTCTGTGAAGCAAGCAACCGACAATCTGTGCTTCATTTGCAAGTTTTCAGTCATTTTGTTGCCGCACAGACGTTGAAATACACCAGTGGATAAAGAAAGGTTCAGAACAAATGTCAGCTACCGTGAGATCTCTGTCGCCATCCGTGCGGGGGTGAAAAGTTGGGACGTTAGTTGACAAACCTCGCCTGCCCCCTGTCTATCACCTGACCTTATTCTGCGAATGTGGCTATACGCGAGGGAGCGTGATCATGTGGCAAAAGATACAAGTGCGACTGGCCCACAAGAGCACATCGTTTCCGCAGCACTGTCAGCTTAGGGGTGCACGGAGGATAGTTGTGCGTAGTACAGCGGAAGCCACAGGCCGGAGAGGGTGGGATTAGCAACTTTTGTCCGAATGTTAAGCGACGAGCATCAAGAGCTAATTTTCTAGGGGAAGAATGGTGACGTGCAGGTACAAAAATAAGGGTCCAAGCACTATGAGCAAGAGGGGAGTTCCTCCTTTTCCTCCTCTTGAACTGCTAGCAGTATACTAGCTTTAGGTCTACCCACTAGTCATTCCAACCAGAGCTCTGTGTTCTGATGTCCCCACGCACTCTCGTCTCCTCCTCTCCCTCAGTGTTTTGGTGCATACTCAAATGCTCTGCATCATGGGCAGATTTTTTTTTTTGGAAGGGGTCTTTTGTGTTTCTGTTTCAGGTTAACTTTTTCTTAATGAAAAATCGACATACTCCAGCTTTTCGTAGGAAGAAATGATTAGTTATTGGTGACATAACAAATATCAGGTCAACAAAACACATCTGGGCTACATTTTGCCCGTGAAATAGGTATCTCCTTGCAAACTCCGCCTTCTCCCCCTTCCCACCCCACCCCACCCAGCCTGACCTATAAATTCGCCCCTGCTCTTCATTGCCCTGCATGTTCAGGTCAGATATTGTTCCTGTTGACCTGATGGACTCCTTTGTTTTCTGCATTCATCATAGGTTTCAAACCGTCCTGAATCATGGACGAAGCCTTGCAAGACTGCACTCTTTAGGCCCAGTCCTTTTTGGTGGATCGGGTCTTGCCATGTTCCCCTCTTGTGGGTTCCTGTCGTAATTAAATAAATTGTATTTTTTTCTGATGACAGTGCATACCTACTGGTGCACGTCACAAAAAGAGTGTGGTGAATCCATGCCACGGATTACTGTGAAACATGCGAGAAGGTACTTATTGAAAAGATTAAGCTCCGAAAAGTTTGATGGAAAGACGATAGATAGATATTCCCGTTTAATTTTTCTGGCCACTTTAAGCATGCTATGTCCGAAGTATTTTAGCCTATCGTGGCATTGGCTTTTGACCAATAACACTTTCAAGGAAAAGCTATCAGCATGAAGGGTTCCCAAGTCTGTGTTCCGTTTGCATTTAATTACTGAGAAAAGGTTTATGCGGAGCGCAGTTTCGTCTGCTTCTTTTGCAGGGGTTGTGGGGACGTCAACATGCCAAACTCTGATTGAAGGATGGTGGGTAGACAATGCTAGCTGCCTTCAGGTCTATCCACTATCCTTCAATCAGAGCTCGGCATTCTGACATCACCACAACCCCTGCAAAAGAAACGGACAAACTTGCGCTCCACATAGACATTGCCAAGTGTATTTCAACACGTCTAAATGCTTAAACTCTAGACTATTTTGTGACCATGATTTTAATGAGGTTTTGCTAGGAAAAGTATGTTTTCCAGAACGTTTGCTGTTGCCATACATAAATTTAAAGAAAAAACATTGACTACATTTGTCCTCCGAGTTTTTACAGAACACACATCGCTATCACCATCACTATTTTATTTTTCCAAGATGGCCGTTTTGTTTCGTGAACGTCCTGTGACTTCGGCGATTTACTTGATTTTCGAACAGCACTGCCCAATCGGTACGTTAATTTTGGTGGCTATTTATCTCGTAATATTGTGGGTATCTTGTATTTGTACAGAAAGTAGTATTTAAGGTTCAGATTGTTCGTACAGAGCATTAGCTCGGTCGGTCGTCTCGTCTGTTCTAGATTGCATGTGTTTGCATTTTGTCCACGTTTCTTTCCCTTCCAAACCCATCACACTCTCTTGTTCATTTTCCTGTTTTCAGTACCTAAAAGTTCGCTAACGACAATCAGGTTTTGTATGAATCCGGGAACGTTGAAAGTGCCCATGCAGCTCTACCTGCACTGTTCTCTTTATGTTGCGCAATTGCAAGATAGGCTTTTACTGTTTCGGAAATATTCTTTAACTTACGGCGTTCTAAGATATCGCTAGGAAGCCGAGCTATGTTCGTAAAGAACATGTGGTTAAGCAGGGGCGGATAGCACTTGTGTTGAGATGTTTTACTTCCGCATGTCCGGAAAGAATCCTCGCCGGGGCAGCTGTCAACAATCTAGTGACGAGCTGAAGCGGGACGGTAATGTTGGAGATATTAAACAGAATAGTACCCCGTGTTAAATATTTATTTGTTTGCTGGTCTGCTAGGCATCACTGAGGTGCTTTGTTTGGCTGTGTGACTATTTTATGCTAATAGAATGTGCTGCACCTACAACTGCTGCTCAGTTGCACTCGTGCAGGGGTCTACGACAGTTGACCGAACACCATTTCATAGAAGCATGTTTTCGAGAACGGGCATATTTTATCGAAGCTCAGTTTACAGCAACATCAATTATTGAAAAAGGATCGTCATTTAGTGAATCTATTCGATTGGCATAAGCAAATCTGGAAGCACCTAAATGCTAGCACGATTCACCGAGGCATGTTTGCCTATGCTTTGAGCACTCGCTTGCTCTTCTCTCTTAGGCCGTAAACCAGGCAGAACGTAAAAGTATTCTTGCGAAAACAGCAGGGTTGTGACATGCACAAAAACGTGTCTATCCTACTCTGAATGTGCTGGCCGCCCAAGCGAGTGATTCACTGACTGGCTCGGCTTCACCATCGGCCAAGGCAGAGCAAGCAGTCGAGTTCGGTGAATTGTGTTTTCCTGAAAACAAATTTTCTAAAAGGAGGTTGTTTGCCATTTTCTCTAAACTAAGTGTCTTTTTGAAAGGATTCAATAAAATGGGGGTTTCTAAACCAGTGCTTGAGAAAATAGATGTCTCCGCTCAGGCCCAACACGCCAACGTTTTTAGATCTATCAGTTGACAAGCTCCACAGAAAAGCAGCGTTCAAAAACAGTTCTCTGTTGCTGGCACGCAAGCAGGTAAAGGTAGATAACGTTCCTAGCGCCACAGCGTCAATGCTTCCACGGTCAACAAAAAACATTTTTTGAACGACGCTCTTTTTGCATTAAGTATTGTGAAGACCTTATGTTTACTGTAAGAACCACAATAAAATCACTTTCCACCGCAAGTAATGTGCATCCAACGTTCCACCGGATCTGTCTATAGTACGGGCCGATAGTGTAGCAGGTGCCATTGAGCCGATGCGCCGCAAAAAGGCGTCGGGCGTTTTCCGAAGCTTGTCAACTGACCTAGATCTAAGAACATATGTACACACATTGCTACCATTGCCAAGCGGGTCCAGATATTGTTGGAGATCTGCTGTTTGCTGAGAAATGTTTTTACAATGTTGACACTTTGGTCAATGCAAGCACATCTTTTTTTCAGTAATATTGACTAACATTTCAGCAATCAAGGAAGTTGACACCGAAATGTTGAAAGCAATAAAGAAATTGAAGCTAGGCTGTTCTTGGGTGCAGATTTTATATCTTGTTTTATTGTTTAGAACAGCACCGATTTTGTTTGCCCCATCATTCAAGCATGCATATCACCCGAGAAATCGTGATCTTCCATCGTTGTGGAGGAAGTCTACTGTATTACCAGTAAAGGAGGCTGGTGACATGTCTAGGGTAGACAATCATTGCCCCATTTCCCTATTGTATGCTCGTTTGAAAGTGTGAGATAGTTATACAGACATGGGTCTTTTTACTCGTTAGAAACAGCACCATGGAACGCAATTTTTTTAGAAAGTCTCTGAGTAGAAATTAGTTTTTGTACACTTGAATACACGGTGCCATTTCTTCTTTAAAGGAAGCAGGTCGATATTATTTATTTCGATTTATAACAAGCTTTTGATAAGATCAACCACAAATTGCTTTTGTAAAAACTTTTATTGTATGGTGTAGCATTGCCACATTTAAAATGGTTCAATAACTCTAGAAACTCGCAAGATGAGGACGGCAGGGAGAAGCTTCAGTTTCTCTTGCTCCAACTTTGAAGCTTCTACTAATTGGTGCCAAAAAACCTCCATAGTACTATCGATAGTATCGATAGTCGCCAGAAATCTGACTATCGATAGTAAAAAAACTATCGATAGCACTATCGATAGTCGACTATCGAAAAACTATCGACTAACTATCGATAGTACTATCGATAGTCGACTATCTGATAACTATCGAAAAACTATCGATAGTACTATCGATAGTCAACTATCGAAAAACTATCGATAGTACTATCGATAGCCGACTATCGAAAAACTATCGATAGTACCATCGATAGTCGACTTTCCAAAAACTATCGATAGTACTATCGATAGTCGACTATCGGAGAAGTATACGTTAATCGACTATCGGAAAACTATGGATAGTCGACTATCGTAAACCTATCGATGGTACTGTCGACGATTTACTATCGATAGTTTTGCGACACTAGTAGTTTGCGTTGCTCCCTCTTCTCTTTTTATCGCTTTATTTTTGCAAATCGGACACCTAACTAGCCCAGGCACTTACCATCCCAACTTTGGTCTCAGCTTTCAGTGATGACGAAGACGGGAGTTTGCGCGAAGAAGAGGAGGATGGGAGGCGAGCGGCGGTGCGGCAACTCGTGTTCGCTCAAGGAGGTAGGGCGAGATGGGTAAGACGTGGCCGGGGAGGAGGAAGCATGACGGAACGCTGGAGAAGAGATGGGGAAACCTCCTTCTCTATAGCGTTCGTCCGCTATCTTCCCTGACATGCTGCACCATCGCCGCCTCTCGAACAGTACCAAAGAACGACGATAAGCGGTGCCAAAACTATCGATGGCACTATCGCCGAGCCTCGATGGTCTGCCTCGAACTTTCGACTTCATCGATGGTAAACGAACGATCGAATTAGTCGACTAGGTCGCCGACCTGTCGAACGGCACCAACGATAGTCGACGATATCGACGACGAAACTATCCATAGTACTCATCGATAGTCGACTATTCGAGCGACCGTCGATGGTACTATCGATAGTCGACTATCCGGAAAACTATCGATAGTACTATCAGATAGTCGACTATCGATAGAACTATCGATAGTACCATCGATAGTCGACTATCGATAGTTCTGAGCCTATCGATAGTTTTTGAAAAACCATCGATAATATCGATAGTCCAATTTATCGATAGTTTGCCGCATATTTCTTCTACCTTTGGCAATGCTTCAAGCCTGGGCACTTGTAAGACACGCCCAGACGTTCTCATTCCGTTAGGGACTATATCTAACATATCGCCCGAATCGTGTTCGGGTGTTGAATAGACTATTGTATGTTTTTGTACCGACCTGGGGTGTGCCTGGAGGACTAAATGTAGGACAAGAATTGCAGGGAGGAGCCTCCACAATGCACGCGCAGACAGAGCATGAGAAAAGGCGACAAGTGCTTGCTGGAGGCTGGGCGCTAAGAGATGCCCTGCGTTTCTCATCTTGTCGGCGATTATTAGCACCGAGATGTTCTGGTGGCATCTTTTTTCGTTCACAACATCAGAGGCAGTTTGATACTTCAGCACCATGTTCCAGGTAAGAAAAAAAATGCCTTTCATGCAAGGCTTGTCAATATATGAGGTGCTGGAAAATATCGGCCATCCACATTTAGTCCTTATTGAGAACTCTACTCTATGTTCATGTCCTGCGGCCGCATTGAAAAGCACTGCAAAAGAGTGCAAGCATGCACCTGATCTCGCCACACCAGTCTCCTCCTGCACAATAAATTCTGCTTGCTATGGTCACCAAATGTCAATAGATGCACATGCCAATGCAGCGACTGAAGCCAGCTACAGCCACTCCATTTTCCAAATGTAGTCTCCTACCAATGCAACAGTAGCTTGGGCTCCAAGCTAGGTAATCCCCCTGCAAATGGTTTTATGCCATCCCTTCAATTTATGTCTAAAATTCTATAATTTTTTCACCCTCCGTCGCATGGGTGCTGCCATCTTGAAATCACGTGACACAGCCGCCATAAGGTGGCTTCAAATCGTCGCTCCTCTCTCCCCTTCGCGAACGCGTAGTATTCGTTTTTTCGTCGCGTTTTACCGCAATTTTACAGCAAAGCTGTATCTGACTCGTTGGTCAGTTTTCTTTTGTGTCTGTCAACAGAACAGTAGTGGACAGAAAAGCATCGTGCACACCTTGTCTTCTATCGTGTAGTTTTGACACTTGTAGTTTTCAATAAGAAAACCACAAGTGTCAAAACCACATGATAGATAAGGCGTGCACAAACAATGCGAAACACATAGTGCTCCCCGCATGCGTCTCTCGGTAAAAATTGCGGTTTCATAAGCCGCCGTGGCAACGGCACCATACAAAGTCTTTCACATAGACCCTTTCGCTGTTTACAAACATGAACTGCCGCTTGCGTCCCAAGCGACTTCCGATCGCTCAGTCTTTGCAAGTCTGTCGAGCTTGCTTATGTCACCAGTGCTAGAAAGAATAAATGCTACACGGACAACAAAGTTGGAGATTTAATGAGGGCATTCGGCTGTACAATTTAATGTCTTGGAGGAGGCAAGTTGGTTTACAAAATATTCGAAACATATTAACATACTGTAAAGGACTTAAATTTTGCGAACCGCCTACATTTCGCGAAAAATAGGTCACGCGAATGATTCTGGTAAAACGTACACACATTGGAATTTATATTGAGATTCCACCGCATCGCGAAAATTAGAACCCGCGAATTATTCCAAAACTTCAGCTTTAACCTAAATCGCGAAATATTGAGCCCACAAAAAATAAGTCGTTTACAGTATCTCCCGTTTCTTCGTTCTTTTGGCGTTCACCCGGAGAATTGGTGGTTAAACATTTCATCGACATTTCAGGCAGCAGTGTCAAGGTGGGTTTTGTTCATTCTTTTTGTGAATCGGAAGTTCGCTGGGACGTCAAGCTGGAGCACCGCCTGGTGGCATTTGCAAAAAGGGTCTTTACAAAAAACGTTTTGGTACAGTGCATTTACTTTTGCTTCGTCAATC
>JAZHYW010013714.1:0-79119 GCA_037355805.1 Ixodes ricinus | reverse complement strand
AATTTCTTTTCACCTTTTTTGTATTCGTTTTTGTTATTTTAAATTTTTTTTTCACCTTATGAGTATTAGTTTTTCTAATTTTAAATATTTTCTCGCATTTTTATATTCGTTTTTTATAATTTGAAGTTTTTCTCTCACCTTTTGCATTAGTTTCTATTATTTTAAATTTTTTCATCACCTTTTTGTGTTAGTTCTTATTATTTTAAATATTTTCTGTGTTTTTCCTTTCGTCGTGACCGTTCTTCAGGGGTAACGCGTCACGCCAAGAAGTGAAAAATAAAGATGCGACCCCGCAGTTGGAATTGATGCGGTTCAGAAACCGTGGTCCTCTTGTTTTCCACGGGACGGATTCGCTTTCGCCGATTCCTAATAGGTGGAATGTTGTAGTAAGCAAACAGCGCAAGTCCTTTCCAACGAAGAAATAAAAATAGTAATAATGGGCACATTGAGAGCAAAATGGGAAAATGTGTAAGTGGCAGCCCCCCCCCCCGAAATCTGCACCGTTTTGCCGGGACCTCCCACTCTCCCCCATCACCCCTCATACAGCGTTTTGTCATGGGCGCCCCCCTCTGAAACAAATCCTGGCTATGTGCCCCTGGTAAGTGGTAAAACTGCCACAGTGATGAAGCCGAAGTTTGCCATGAAAGCGGTCATCTTCACCCACTATTGAAACGAAACTGCCGTCATTTAAAGGCAGTGATTTGGTTAGACCCACAGCGCATCTCGTAATTTTCTGACTTCCGAAAAGTAGCCTGTAATTTTGTTCTGGTAGATCCAGTTCTGTCCCCCGCGTGCCGCCTGGTCTTACTTATACTGGGTCAGATAACAGTGTTGCCGTGCTCTCAGCCGCGTGCCATTTTTCGAATCTAGTTGAACTCCTCGTCTCGGAACGGGGTCACTGGAATTTTTATATCATCGCTCGGTCGATTCAGCTTACGTTCTCAAAGTGTTTTTATTGCAATCACTTGTAAGAAGGCGAAAAAAAGCAAATGTTTCTAGAGGTGGCATGGAACGACAACACATTTAGAAAGAGAGTAAAGCGGATACGGCAGCATATTAGTTCTTCTGTGCAGATATTTTGTTTTATTTTATCTGTACAGAAATGAGGCGCTAAAGCTTGAAGTATGCACGAAATCGTACAATAAAAATAAAAATAAAAATAAGACGAGACCCATTAAGTTGCTCTTCAGCTGTAGATCGAACATATGTTGAACACTTGTAGCACAAGAGTTTCCAAATGAAAAACACATATAGCGCAATAGTTTCTAAATGACATTCGATGGGATTCGCCACATGTTAGAAAGCGCTGTGTACAATTAGCTACACCTCTTAACAGGCTGTGGGAATTTTTTGCTTAATACAGTGTCAGCCTTCCTGAAATCAAAGATGCGTTCAGTGTACAATACAAAGTGGTGTGCCACAAAAAAAAAGCTTTGTTGAAAAAAAAGTTTAGTTTTTTCGACAAGTTTTTACGTACTGAATAAGTAGGGGTTAGCAAAACGTAATCTAAATATCAATTGAAAACAAAATGCAAATAAAATTTCAGATTGGTACCCTCCTCATTAGGCTCCGATTGCTTTTGATTTTGTGATTCTGATATTTTCGAATCGCGGGATTAGTCTTGGCTGTGCAAAAACTTTATCACCGAATATATTTTGCCGTGACTTTTTCTTATGAACTTTAGAGAAAAAACTGTGTTTTTAACACCACGGGGTGTTTCCACGTCAGATCGTACAATTACTGTCCGAGTAATATTTTTGATATTTCTGTAAAAAATATTGTATATGTGAAAACCATGTTCTTGGGAGGAACATTCAGGTTTATGGGAACGTCGTGGCTAAGTATTTCGCAGAGAATTAAAATGGAGAAGCTTGAGGCGTGGACAACGCCGAGATTTCACTATGGTAATTTGCACAGCCACCAGTGTCACACCAAAACAGGCAAGTAGTTAAAACGCTTTTCATTTATTTCATAGACAATTGGTAACATGCACATTAAATAATAAAAATTACAACAAATATCTATCGCTACAAACAAAAAAGTACAAAACACGTAAAAAACCACGTTTTTGTAGACACATTCACAGTTTCTTTTACAACAAACACCTTTATGCAAAACGTCGCAAAATATATCAAAATGTGCGTTGTGAAATGGAGCTTTCGAATTTAGAAAAGTATTTGCTTAACCGTCATTGCAGTTTTGTTATTAATGCAGAATCGTAAGTCATGTCTCTAAATGTATTAAAATTCACGTCAATATTAAACAAAAACTACTTTTACTTTTATTAACTCCTTGCAGTATCTTTAACTAACTTGTGATGGAATTATTAAGTAGAAAATGACATCCAATCGAGAAGAGCGACAACAAAGCGTTACTCAAATTGAGGTAGCTTGTCTTCGTTCTAGGGGCTTTGCAACACGACGTCAACTCCAAAGGTATTCTCTAGAACCGACGATTTGTGTACAACGGTGCTGCTCTATTGCAGAGCGTAGAAAGCCGTCATAACTTAAAACCACGAGACAGGGAAGATTAAAATAAGGACAACAACAACACAAAATCGCAAGAACAGTTCAGTTTATTCGACCACAGAAAAACAAGAAAATATCAAAGAGAACGTGACGTCGCAAAGATTTGACCAGACGTGGCTTGACAAGCCAAATCCCTACAACACTAGACAGGCTTCCGATAACGAACTTCCGCAAAGATAATTTCCGTCAAGACTCGACGCCTACAGTTGCCACCAGCCTTTGTGGGAACTGTAGGCTGTAATATCTCAAACTGTGAAAAGTTCAAAGATTGAAACCAAAACTTCTTTTAATAACTAAGAGGTAGGCCGAAGGAGAATGGAGGGCTGATTTAGCTGATATTGTTCGCTATAGTATTCTCGGGATATTGCTGCGCTTTGCGCCCACCTCCCCTGCTGCATCGGTGTTTCAACACGGACCCGCCATCGGCGTCTGGCGCTGCATGCCGTGCTGTGAAGATTGCAGGCTGTAGGCAGTAGATTTGTGAACAATTGGAACGGAGTGTATAGGAGCTCTGACGCAGAACGTGGAAATGGCTGTCATTCAGACACCGAGTAGTGGTATCTTTTTACAAGAACTAATTGTTGTTCAACAACATTTAATTGTTGTTGAAGAGCGGGGCTCGTAAATTCAGATGCCGCATTGCATATCCGCCACCGTACCACGAGAATGAATATTGTTGCGGAATATTGAATAATCCGAGCGAATGTTACTGTGTTCCTGCGCAAAATGCGGCAGGTTGTCGTGTCTCTTGACTCCGCGCCATTGTGATGTTCGTTACGTAACGACGATTCCACTTCTCATTTCCCCAACGTAATGTCGCGGATTACTGCGAGTGATTTGTGACTAATAAGGTGCGGAACGATGCGTCCCTCCGAATGCCTCTTGCGCTTTCAGCTTCTACTCGGAACGAGAGACCCTTTTAGTTCACGCTTTGAAATGCCAGTTCATTTACACGAGGTCCCACTACACTCGTTATTCCTGCACTGCTTTATACTCCAATTTCACAGTTTTCTTTATAACACCAGAGACTGGGTGGAGAAACTTGAAGCAACTAAAGTAGAATAAATAGAGAAAGGATGGCGGGGAAACCAACGCCTCAAGCTCAACTCGACTGAATTTGAGACGTTGGTTTATGTCGTCTTTTCTTTGCTTCTTGTACTTTGATTGCTTCGAGGTTCTTTATCTAGTCTAGGTGCTTTAGCTCGCGTACGCCATAACTGTATTATCGTTAAACTGAAATGTTTGTCTCATGTTTTTTCTTCTTCAGGAGTGGGACGATGACTTGGCGAGAGTGGCACAGGCCCATGCTAGCCAGTGCGAATTCGAGCACGACTGCCCTGCGTGCAGGCGAATGGGTAAGCTTCACCGCTCGATCTTCCCATCCGACGCTCGACGAGTATACGTGCGAACACTGTACTCAGTTCACGCCATTGACGGTGCGGTGGAAGCTACGTGCTTATTATGCAAATCACGCGTCTATCTTTCTCCACATGATCACGCTTCTGCCCATGACCCTACGCGAAGAGCAGAGTCACGTGATGAAGGGAAGGCGTTTAATTGGTCCGGTGGGAGCGTAGCTCCTACCGCATTGTCGGCTTAGGGGTGAACGGAGTACAAGCACATACTATGAATGATCGATGTTAGTAAGAGCAAAACAGTAACGCGATGCATTTTACGCCACGACCGTTGTGCAGCGTTGCGAACAGTTTTTGAAATTCTTTCGCTAGCGGGATTTGAACCGACCGCGCACACGAAAGAAAGGCAAATAAAACGCATATCGTATGAATTCAAAGAAAAGAGTAAGCATGTGTAACAACTTTATCGAAGTTTTCTTCACGTCTTTTTACAGTTTCGTGTTGTTCACCGTTGGGCATTGTGGTTTTTGGTAAGGAGAGCGGAAACTGCCAGTTGTATATCAGTGCAATGTTATTATTGGGACCTTAGCTGCGGTTACGCTTTCCCAACCCTTCAGCCAGAACAAAAAAAGAAGAATGCGAGCTGGAACATATCTTAATGCTTCGTGTATGACATGGTGTAGTAGATGTAGAAGCTTACCAAGTTTATAAACTAATGAGGAAACGTTTCTGGGACCGGCGGAGACCGTAGCCTTTTCTTTATGTATGCACTGGAATGCACAAACTAAAATATATGCTCAGGAAGGTAAACACTGAAATCTATACACTGACATGTATACACTGAAATGTATACACTGAAATGTATACACAGGAGTGAACACACAGGAATGAATACATTGGAATGTTTACACACGTCCCCGCCTGTATTCTGCGGACTTCGACCCGTACTTTTAATTAACCGGACAATCAAGGCAAAAGCTTCCCAGTTAGCAAAAATGTTTTGGGCCAAAATTTAGTTTTTGTTGGAAATTTAGGGTTTTAAAATGCTAGAAGAAGCCAAGTTCGAACCAAACTTGACCTTCTTTGACCAGAGTCTGGGTATCTTGGCCCTGATCCGCCAAACAAATGCCAAAGTTAAGTTTCACGGCGGGTAACTTTGTTGTCATTTGGCATCTTTGGGCCTAAATCATCGAACAACTGCCAGATTTAGGCTTAGCTGCTGGTGCTTCGGTGCATATGTGGCATCTTTGGCTCGAGTCTACTACTTTGGCAGTTACGTGGCGAGCCACAGAAAGGCAATAGAAACGCCAAAAGAAAAGTACTCTGGCATTAACTGTACGCTATAGAGCAAAACCACATTAGGACCAAGTGAGGCCCTCGGATTGCCAAGCTTGTACAAAGTGAGGAGTTTCTCTAACATGCTACCTGGGCCGTTCCCAGTGAGCGAATGAAAGTTCCAGGGCGAAGCTCGCGCAAAAGCACAACCGGAGTACACTCTTGCGGGGTCTGTCACGCGCCCTTTCTTCGACTCTGTCATTGACTCACTGGAGCCGCTGCTTTATGCTATCCGTGTAACGCCGAAACAGAGCTCAAGATGAATCTGATACACCGAATAGGTCTTATTACAAGTATTCTGTTCAGAATATCGCAAGAAACTTTAAAAGTGTACACGTAACCACATTTTTCGACGCTTGATCCAGCGTCTGAACTATTCTGCTTTCAGTATTAGTTGGGGCGGAAATAAACAAAGGAGAAACACGCAGTTTTAACGGCTTTTGCGAATGATACAAATAAATAAAGAGAAGCATGGCGAAGATAGAAGTTTTCAGCAGATGCACGTAGTCTTCGAAAATTATACGAACTGGTCGTTGTGGGCGAGCTTCAAAAATATAAAAAAAAGAAATACGGGAAAGGAGACACCTGCTGCAGCTTTTTTTCAGTCGTGTTCCGGGAATGGGTGTCATCTGGACATGGCGTTCGTGATGCTCCCTTGACAGGTCCCGTAATTCTGTTGTGCTGGAACATACTACTAACCGTTGCTGAAGTGTTCCGAACAGACAAAGATCTTTGACCGTAGAAAGAACATACCGTCAAAAAGAGTGCGGCTGTTATGTTCCCTCACCTAAAAAAGATTTGCATGGAAGCCGACGAATTCTTAGCTTGGGTTTCACGGGTTAGCATTTGGCCCTTTTAACAGTTTTATTAATGGCGTGGACACGTTTCGGAGAAGCAAGAGCGAAATTTCATCGCCGAAGACGAGCCAGAAATAAGACGGTTTATGACATTTTTTTTGTTGTTGTTAGTTGTGAGGTTTGGAAACGTGTGGTTGAAATATATGAGGAGTTATTAAATACACCAAAGTGAGTACTACATGGAGTTGCGACTATGTTTGGTACAAAATAAGGGTTTATTTAACATGCCGAATATTGCATCCTAACATAAGATGTTTCTGGTACAGTTAAGGCTATTGAAATTTTACTAATAAATATAATGCATTGCTGTTAAGTACATATAATTTTTTAGTGTCTTCTCAATGTTTATTAGGCAAAATAATCGCTAGAGAAGTCCAGCGCATAACTGCATTCCATGCGTTAGCACAGTGACTGCATACATTATGAATTCCGGAGAGACCAATTTAATTCGAGTTTTTGAATTAAATTAATTCCATTATTTATATTTCATGCGCGTGTTTCTTGCACTTAATGCGAAAAGTTTCACTTTTTATGTTTTATATAGTTGGATATTTCATAAAAATAAAGTGCCAAAAAGGGATGAAGTACTGACACACAAATCTACAAATAAATTTTAGCGTTCCCGACACGTGCTAGGTGTTTCATAAAAAAATCAATACAACATGCAACTGTTTCTTTTACGAATTAAAAAAAAATTCAAACATGCCTAAAAGTGTGTATGCTTTTTTTTTTTAATGACAAGTTCGAGGAGTTTGAAAGCGTGTGGTTAAAATAATTACTAAAGCAGTTCAACGCATTATTGAATTCTATATGTTAGCTCAAAGGTTAGCGGGAGGAAGAAAAGGAAAAAAATCGAAGCAATAACATTACTGAAATCAGAAAATTCTATAGTATTTGTGAAAAATCACGATGGCTGTCTCCGACATCATGAAAAGCTGTCGTAGGAATGCATGGAAAAATGTGAACTGCCCGTTGTGTGATGGAACTCTGTAATTGAATCGAATTAATTTTAATTATCCTCAATTCTAGCAATAGAGCAACTTTGAGAGGACGGTTCTGTTTGCCCCGCGACGTTTATTTAAATGACGCAAAAAAACAACAACAAAGAAGTTGAATATCTTTTTGCTACATTTGTCACAGTAGACGGATGTTCGCCACCATTGTCATAATGATGCATGTTCTTTATCGTTTTGACGAAAGATCCTGGTTTGCTCTAATCGAACAGAAAAGTTCTCGGACGTGGGACAGAACTTGTGCCTGGACCGCACTACACGGGACAACCCCCAGCCGGACTGGGAGAGTTGCATTCGGCGCTGGTACGACGAGGTGACCCTGTTTCCCAACAACACTCGATCGCCCTTCCAGTTCGACGTGGTCACGGGACACTTCACGCAGGTAATGTGCACCCTCGGGTACTGTGCACCCACGGGAACCTTTTAACACAGAATGTGTTTATGGGCTAGATTTCACGCGAAGAGCGTTACGCTCGACCGTGACGAAAAGCCGTGATACGTAAACCAGGGAAAGATAAAGCGTGCATAGCCCATAACAGGCGATGCATAAGCACACAAAGCATCTAGAGGCATACTTAGTCATAATTAGGGAGATTTACCGAGTGGCGCGGCGGGGAATCGAACGCCGAACCATGCCATCCGCAATCCGAGACCTTTACTCGGTGCTATGAGGAGCAGGCGCACGGTACTGCAAGCAGCTGAGCTAAGTATGGCACAAGAGTGCCTGCGGTAGTCGGTGACTGTTGGCGCGCGCACACGATGTCACGGATCCTATATTCATTTATTCGAGACAAGCTTGAATTTTTTGGTTTTTATCTGGAACCGCTAAAAATGAAATGTAGCGGAATTGAATGTGCGTCGGTCTAAGAATAACTGCGCTCCCTTTAGATGGTGTGGGCGACAACGTGGAAAATCGGCTGCGGCTACTCCAGGTATCCGTCCAGCCAGCACCCTTTCGTGTACGACCTCCTCTACACCTGCGACTATGGACCTGGGTAAGCAACCAGTTTCTGAGGTTCCAAGTTTCGCATAATACCGATACACATTGAGATTGCCTCGCGTGCTCTTTTTACTGTCCTCCGCTACCTTCGTTTGTAGGTACCTTTTAATAAAGCTCACCAGACAGCAGAGTACATTTTGCGTTAATTCACGTAATGCAGTGATTTGTCATCAACCAAATATTACGTGATATCTTCGTTTAGTCTTTTTTTGTTCTTTTGTCTTCTTTATATCAATGCTTTCAATCACTCCGTTGCAGGGGCAACTTTATTGGCGGCGACATGTACGAGGACGGAGAAGCGTGCTCTCAGTGCCCAGAGGGAACTTGTTGCGGCGGCTCGTGCGACGAACAAGGCATCGAAAGCAGATTCAAAAGCTTGTGCAGTGAGTATTTTGTTTCCTGTCGCCATACGTTTTACGCTGTGTCTAGCACATCGTTTTTTTTTTTTTTAAGTTGAGGAAAGTCAAATTAGACAATTTGCAAAGATCCATTGTCTCACCGACTGAGTTAGGTTAACATGTTTAAAGGAGATGTTCCGTGTCGGTTTTAATGTTTACTTTAACGTGATAATGTTGGCTAGCAAAGCAGCGAAGGTTATTTTAGCATAACACGAAGCTCTATGCTTAACTAGCTATAAATTGGCGTTAAACAAGTCCTGCATCACAAACCTGCAGCGTAAAACCAGCATTTAAATGTGAAACATTTGTTAAAAAAGTGAACCGACGTTCAACCAGCTCGTCTGTCTTGTAGCTTTACCTTCAACAAAGTTTTATTTGATAGGAATGGTCCTAGTGAGAAGTGACGTCACACAGTAGTTATTTTTAAACAACCTACGACGTAAAATTATAAGGGACGTGGGAATAAAAGACGGAATTTAAGAGCGCTGAGGGTAATCCTGCCTTCCACACTGGAGAAGCAGTGATACCGCGTGCTCTTGCAACGTTGTGCATATACCACACAGCGATATATAGATTTAGTTAAATTGGTTCACCTCTGGTCTTTACAATCATCGCAATGAACCGGCTGTATGAAATCTAAAGAGAGCAAGAAGCAACTTAGCTAATTGGTTCGATGTATTTCAGTTTTGTTCGCTGGTCGTGTTAACTGTAATGAAAATCCCAGCCTGCACTGTTTCACACCTAACTGCACATTTTTATATGTAGATTCTCAAACGCGCGCAGCTTCAGAATCGTGTTGTTAAAACAATCTAGCAGAGACCCAGCGAATAAAGTTTTAATCTCGCGTATTAGCTGGGATGTATGAACGAACAAGAATAAATCTTTTCGAATGTGCTGTCGTAACAGAAAATAATAAAAAAGACAATATTTTCCAACTTAGACTCGAAAATATCCTATTAACATAAGTTAATCTACGAGATTAAAAAAAAATTCTTTTTGTGCGTTTTCTGGGGGTGCTTCTGTTAAACGGACCATGACAATCCTGTTATGCAGAGCCAACAACTCCCGACGGCCCCAGTACAGCTGTGTCGAAAAACGGCTTGATATGGGCCTGCCTCTTCAACAACGAGACCCAGGAGTCGTGCAAGATCACGGATGACCCACCACAGGCTTTCAAACACAGGACGCTTTTTTCGTGTAAGTGAAGCTAAGCAAGCAATCTTTGTTTAGATGTACGCCAAAGATAATTTATAAAACTTTTTCTTTTTAAATGTTTAGGAGGAACTTGGACTATAACCATTCCAACAGTTAGCTTACGCACAGAATTCGCTCATCGCGGGCCAGTGATGGAGATAGCAATGCAGCGGTTTTGTGAGATCTGGGAGAGTTTATTTCATTGCTCGGCAACGAAAACTGAATCATGGCTTAGGAACTTGACTCCGATGAAGAACTGAAACTCTCTTTGTTTCTAGATTTATATTCGTTTACTCGCATATTCTTTCGGACAAATAATGTGACTCTTTAAACGGGGCGGACTCGCAGAGGGGCTTTCCCATCATACTATATCATTGTTATGCTCGCGTGACTTTTCTTGATAAATTAAGTGTATCATTATTTTGTTTTCAGGCAATAGACTGTGCTGCTTAATTTTTCCAAGATCTCGAGCGACCCTAACCCAAACTGAATATGTTTTAACAAAAAAAAAAAACCGATTGGCCGATCTAACAGTTATTTTCGTTACGCCACCGCTGCCGCCGTGCATCGTGGGAACTGTAATCTTTCTGTACGAGCGACAACTCCGTTGCGGGTCTGCGCGAGTACAGCACGAGACGGCAAGAGCTGTCTCGTACACTGGCGCCTGCTACGTATGAACTACAGTTACGGCGGCTTCACGCATATGTCGCATGCGTGAAAATCGGTTAATTTGTTATTGCCCTTTTGTTTAGGGTGATTCCGATTTTTGTAGTACCCGATGCGAGCGGTATGCGCTCACAGAGAAAATAAGAAGAAATAGCCATTAACTAAATGCCGGCGTAGCACTGACAATGCCGAGAGCTCGTGTAAGGAGACACTCTTTCAATGGCTCCAGAACTAAAAGGAAAATAATGGTCGCGTGCAAAATTCGTCAGATGGCATCACTCTAGGCAAAGCGCACATGAAGGTACCCTAGTCTATTGTTGTTGGCTCAATGTAGGTGTGCACAGTTACAGCGATTTCGACGTTAACATCAGTTTTCCCAACGACCCCACAGCTGGCTTCTTGGAGACGGTTGTCGAGGGCGGACAGCGTGCAGAAGTTACCTTCGGCCGATTAATCAAGGGCAGGGGAACGCCGTTCTGCATGACGATCGAGTACAGCAAGGGACCCAACATGGCCGGCGAGCGCTCCAACAGCACTCTTAGACTGTTCCTCACGTCGCCCGCCCTGCCTCTGTTTCAAGTGGACGCGGAGATGGGCCGTGGAGTGTCCGGACTCCAGACTTACGGTTTCTCCATGGACATCAGCCTTCCCGTTCAAGTAAGTTCGAGCAAGTTCAAGCGTAGGCTGCTGTGATAAGCACTTTTTAGAAACATGATGCTTCCACCTCCGCCCCCTCCCCACGATGGATGGCAGATGACGCTATGACGCTATGAGCCGTCGAAGTCAATCCAATACCGTGTGACTGCCACGCAGTGTTGGCGGTAACGTGTCAAAAGTAACGGCGTTGCCCGTAACACGTTACTTTTTCCGGTGATGTTTTAACGTTCTCGTTACATTTTCAAAACAGTAACGGGTAACGTACGTACGTTACTTATTCCGAGTAACGTGTAGCATTACGTTACTCGTTACATCTGTCCCGAAACTTAAAAACAAATTACTCTTCAATTTGTTTTCGCGTTTCTAAGCGCCAAGCCATATAAATATCTGGAGCATTTTGTTTTTCTTTGCGTTTTTCTCCTTAGTATTTAGGTAGAACCGTAAAAAGAGATAAGGTAATTATGTTCAGTTTCTGGATGGACATATTATTTCTTGGAAGATCGCGCTTATGCATACCTGTACGGTCGAAAGAGTAACATTTGTTAATTGAGAACGACAAAAAAGTAACGTAAAAGTAACTTGCGTTACTTTTTAATGGTAACTGTAACGGTAACGCATTCCTTTTGTTTGCAAGTAACGAGTAACGTATTTCGTTACCCTTTTTGGTAACGCCGACAACACTGCGCCACGTGATCTCGAGAGGGGGCGCGTTGATGCTGGAGTCGAGTAGTCAAGTGATGCTTTCACAGCGCTAAACTGGCTGGAATGTAGCGTCCTCTTTGGTCCGTTGTAATGGGAAGCACGCATATTCATATTCAACGCCCAAACCAAAACCCTTTGAGGGCCTTCCGCTTGACCGTATTTTATAATTATTTCTCACGTTTTCTTTTTCTTACGTGTATATTTCATTTCAGTGTACGTTTATCTAGTGCCAGCGGTGGGGCCGTAGTGCTGTTTTTATCCTTACTTATATTATGTATTCTGCCCCATTTCGATATTTATTTTAGACAACGTTCTGTCACGATTTTAAGTTTCGTTCTCAAAGTTAATAACAAATTAATAGGGACGTCATACTATTTTTTAGGCATTGCTGTAATGATACTTGACACACCCATTGTGATAAGGGTGTTCAAGCAAAACAAGTTTTGGGGTAAGGGAACCTGCGTCTTGCTAGTACCGCGAAGAAATAGCCAAACTTGTATGTATTACACCCTTACTGAAAAGATAAGCACAGGGACGGAAACGACGACAGATATTTCGACTTTGAACGCATAAATAATTTATTTGAAGTGAGCAGTAAACCAGTGTCGCCGCGCCTCAAAGGCAGACCGACCTTACGCTGTATAATCATGAACGTAAAATTTGTTTTGTGTTTGGTTGCTATCACCATGTTAGTACGTTCTGGGTGTGCAGTGTCCAGGATAAATCGTTCAAAACAGATTCCGGTTCTCTACTCAGCGAAAATCGTCTCGCGTTTTTTAGGGCCACTTGAGGTATACATTATTTGCTTCGTTGTTTGAAGGTAATGCCTTAAATGAGGAGGAGGAATTTCATTTTATATTATGCATCGTTTCCTAAGAAAAGTTAAAATCAGTAGTTTTCCAATTTGATATTTCGCCCTATTTTCGTTGAACGTAATTTTGATTTTTCTTTTTCAGATCGGTTTTTCGTTTTCTGTTCCGGAGAATACGACAGCGCAGTACTTCAGCATCTACAAAGTTGTAAACACTCACGGTGCATGCCAATACTGAGACATGAAATTTTTGTTTTATGTTTACGTTTAGAGTGGAGTGCTCTCCCCTCGCCCTTTTGTACACTTTTGTGAAGCGTTCGACGAGCACAATTCAATGCTCAGTCTGTTACGCCAATGACTTCTGTATTATATCCTTGCCTAGTGTAATATATTTCGCTGAACAAAAGGAAAATATTGTGCCGTTTAAGCGCAAGCCTCACTGACTGGATGATTGAGCACCCTTTTTGTTTGTATAATGGTTTACATTTTACCTTACCATCAGTTGATTTTATATAGCTCCTATATTTTCATCATTCTCGTTTTTAGCCCGACATATTTCATGATGATGGTGGTCCGCCGAACGCAACCATGTATACAAGAAATGGAGACCACTGTACATCTCGATATCATTTCACCATAACAAAAATTGTGCAATAAACATGTAAAAAAATAAAGCCTCTTTTGTGAAAAAAAAAAAAAAGATGGAACTCTCAAATTTGTTAAGAAGTGTTCTTTTACATTGGCTTATAGGTGTCTCGTACGACGTTGTCAAGCACCTTGGCGTGCACCTTGGCGTGAACCACGGGTGGGCAGCCATCGCCCTTGGTTCACGGGCGATGGCGTACCAGGTGACTGCACTCTGAAGAAATCTAGTGCGTTTACTTTTTCGCAAAGCACTTGGGAGATATCGGTAGTCGATGGGGCCGAAAATATATTTCGTAGGAGTGAGAAAAGAAAATAGTAAAGAGTGTGTGAATATCGCTTGAAATGGAATAGCGCATTGTCATGCAGTGTCATCCCTAGCTTTAACACTCTTAAGAAAACCGGTTGTCGTGGCTTTCTTTTCCACTGCGAAGGTTGAGAACGACGCGGACACCCCCAGTATTTATTTATTTATTTATTTAATAAATAATGGTGCAAACACGGACAAGCGATTTGGTGTGCTAAAGTTGCAGGCACGTTTTAACATAGGCACGAGTGTATGGATAGTAAATTGCTCGTTGTATATGTTGTGAAACACGTTATTTGGATTGCAAACTAATACCTTATTTAGAGAACGACACATTATTGTAAGAAGTCGGGGGAGAGGGGGGGGGTATCTCCACTTTGCCTGGAATTTGATTTTTCTTACTCGTTTATAAGTCGTAAGTTACGCAATGTGGAACTCCCTCAAAGTTTGTTGATTTGTTTTAGAGAAAACAATAGTTTTATACAAAGTCAAAGTTTTATACAAATCGGGAATAAAAGGTACAGAGTTGGTAATTCAATATTAGTCATTGATCGAACCCGATGCATGTTTTCTACAGATAATGTCCAGAATATTTTACCTATAATCTGGCTTGCCTCGGTGGTGAAGGTTCAAGGAACCTCATTTCAGACGAAGGTGCTTTACAGTCAAGCGTCATCGGAAACGTTATGTTTCTTCAATACCTTCCACTAAGCTTAAGTCTGTTTTTATGGGATTGTTTTACTCGCCCGTGTGATGTTTACACAGTGTGAACCAGTTGCCCATGATAATGCACAGTCCTCTCGTTTCTGCGCGAACACGATTAATGAAAAAAAGAAATAAAATATCAAAGTGGAAAGGTCGTTTTGGCTTCCCATGTCTCATGGGATTGAACCCACAGCGCTTAGATAAACTTGAAATTTTTTCCATCATGATGCTTACATTTATGTTTTAACTTTTAATTGCGTAAATTTGCTTGGAGCAAATTTTGGCTTATACAATACGGTGTGGTACTGCCGTAAAAAAGCTTTGATGGATGGGGAACATTTGAAGTGAAAGTCGTTTCGCCTTAACTGTGGGCTCAGGCGACGCTACGAGCTGACGGGGCCAATCATATGGCGTCAAAAGCGCACCAACATGGGGTTCGCCATGTTGGTGTACCTGTTCTATCATCGCTGAACCGATCATGTACCGAGAAGGCCCAGTGAATTGCGCTTTTCACACTGTTTGATTGGTCCCATCAGCTGCTAGCTTCGGCTGTGTCCGGACTTAAAGTAAAACGAAGTGCAAAAATACGCCCGTCCCCGAATGCAAAAATAAAAATAAAAAATATTGAAGTTTAAGTTGTGGTGCTTGTGTGATGTGAGAGACGGCATAATTTAATGTGCACCACAATTTTGACAGGAGTAGACATCTGCTTTAGGGTGTTTTAAAAGGAGCATATAATATGTATGTAAATGAAAATGACAACTAAAGATTTTGCAATATTAATCAATTTCGTATTAGTTGGTGCTGTTTACATATGAAAAACAGTAGATGACTGATGCTAAAATTTATGCACGTCGTGCTGAACCAATTTAGTACCCAACGACAAATAGTCAGAAACAATTATCCCTTGCGAATAGCGCCAATGCAAGTGGGCAATATTTAATTCATTGCTATTTGCTCCTGACGCCATGGTAAGTCAAAGCTCTAACGTTGATGCGCAAAAAATAAAATAAACGAACTTAGAATAAATTGCGGCTGTCGCAATATACAATCAACGTATACTGACATGCAACACAACAACCGTTTCGAGGGAGCGTATTTTCGCCGCCCACTCTTGGGGAAACTACGAGCTCGCTGCAACCGTGTCGACGACATCTCGGCGTACGCAGGCCAGGAATCCACTCGGGGAAGAGCGTGACCACGCGTCGTCGCGACGCCATCAGCCTGATTTAAGGCGCTCGTTGAAAGTCACGCGTAAGCAAGCTGCCATGAGTCGCAGCACCGGGCGACAGCCAACGGGGGCGTCGTAAGTACGACGAGACCGCCGCATTTACTACCTTGCCGTCCGCGCCCCGCTAGCACCATGGGAACCTCTTGGCCATTTGTGAACATAACCAGCCTTCACGCGTCGAAACAAGAGAAGTTATTGGGGATACCGTTCTCATTAGATTTCGACGGGATGGTGCGGATGCCCTGATATTGGCTGATCTGCCGCGGTCGGTGGCGAAGTTAGAAGACGCTGCACGCGTACTTTAAGCGCCGCCCCAGTCGCTCGTCTTGGTTCTGATTGGCCCTTGAGGTGACACGGGGGATCCTCCGAAAGCTAGGATGTCGTAGGTTTTGAGATGTTGTCACGTGAATGTTGCGCTTTCTCGCTCGTCGTTTGAGGTTTTTTGTACGCATTGGGTTGGCAAGTCGAGCGAAAGAGCAAGAAACAGGAAGCTCTATTGACGTCAAGCGGCTTGGGGGCATCTTTATGTATCAGCATTTGCAGCGACCGTGATTACAAGGTAAGTGGTCATAAACAACTCTTCTTCGGCCGCCACTGGTAGGAAATAAAAAATAACTGGAGGATACCATTTCTCTCTCGCTGCTGTAGGTACCGGTTGTAGTGGGCGTAAAATGAGAGGACGTGAATTCGTGGCTGTTATCTGGAGGAAAGAAGGGAATTTTAATACAGGGGATGAAGTAGTTGGTCTCGTTGCGATGCAGAATTCTTTCCCTTAAATTGCAGTGTGCGTTCCTTATTAGAAGATCGCCGTGAAAGCGGAAAGTCAGAACATAAAGGAAAGACGCAACAGTTTTTCATCGTGTTGTGTCGATGTGAAAATAAAGGCAACGTGCATAAAACGACTTCTTCACAATTGGTTTATAATATTGTTTTAATTATTGAAGTCAAATGTTAACAGAGATTGTTGTACTCCTGTCGCACGCACTTTCCAAATAGGCTTTGAAATTGGCCCCTTGGCGTCGCACGTTAGACATGCTGATATGCTGGTTTGTCAAAGCCCGATGTGATTTGAATCATCAAGTCTTCAAAAAATCTTTTTAATGAGAATATTACCTTAATACTTCCGACCCGATTTTAATATTGGTTGCACATGAATCATAGATATTTTATGTCTCGAATATATATATATATATATATATATATATATTTTTTTTTTACAATTACGTAAATGTCAAAGAAGAGGCGGAAACGAAGTAGATGCTCTTAGGAAAGTGTCTAGTATCTATCTAAGACGAAATGTTCATAATCATTTGTTGAGAAACTGAACAACACGTTTACTATTTTTTTGTTACTTTACGTACTATCGTGCTCAAATAAAATGCGAACAGCGGACCGCGTTGCCGCCGGTACATGCTGTGTCCCCTGGAGGTCTCTTGAAACTGATAAAGCTGCGGGATCGAGAGTAGGGCGCTGCGAGGGTGTGCGTCCTACTCCGATCTGTTTGACCCTCGCCCAGAACAACCCAAGCTTCGACGCTGGGCCGGTGGTGCGCTGGAAGTTCCGTCGCAGCGCTGCCACTTTCGTCTTTCGTTGGCTCGGCATGAGCCATGCGAGGAAGCTCGCCGCTCGCAGCAGGAGCAAACTGCTTGCGCGCGCCTCGCGCGCGCGTTGGTGGAGCATTATTGCAACGTCATGTTCTCTTCTAATTTGCGCAGTTCTTTTTATTTTCTTAACACGCGCTGTCGTGGTGGTCGAGGCTGAGTAGGAGCTGCTGCGAGCATCGTACATGGTGTCCTGCCTAGGGCCCTAATCTGGACACTTGGTGAAAAAGTCGGCGAGAAATTCGGCGGCTATGATTGGCCAGCACCAAGGTTAAGTGCGACGTTGGCCAATCACAGCCTCCAGATTTCTCCCCGGCGTTTTCGCCAAGTGTCCAGCTTAAGGCTCCTGGTAGGAGGTCTACCTCGTCAGATGGCTGCCGTTGAAGACGCTTAAAACGACTTCACAAAGTATTAATTGGCTCCTCACCAAGACCAGCTTAGTGAAATGAAACAACGAAAGCAAGCCTGCTCAAACATCTACTGTCGCGGCGCTGCCTGAGGCGTCAGCCTTTGCTCAATTGCAGCATTCGTGTTCCCTTGTTGTTCATTATTTACGTTTGCAGAAATGCTCCCTGGCACTGAACATGTAATTTCCCGTCCATACTGTTTCAATATTTTGCAGGAGTCATGCACTCTAGGTCCTTCACGATGACTTCTGCCTGGTTCTGATAACTGATGTCAATCAACCTCCACAGGTCTTCCGTGCACGAACGAACCGCTTTAACTTCTATTTCACACTTCTGGTACATGGGTAATAATTTAATGAGCACGCTAAACAAGATTCTGGCTGCCTGCAAAATATTAATGGTAAAGTTACTGCATTTTGTTAAAATGCTTGGTGAATGCGGAAGCTGGCGGATCTGCATTTTGGCAATCCTAGCGCTACCCACGAGACACAAGAACTAGAAGAGTTACAGGGCGAGTGCTGGGAGCTGATATATAAGTTTGCCAGGTAATTGACTTCACTAAAGCGTGAGCAGCCGTCCTAGGCCCCCTCTCGTTATTCTGTTTCGAATTTAGCAGAGTTTTTACTATACACGAACGCAACTCTGCTACGTCAAGGCGCGGTGGTGGCGCGTCGAGCGCACTTCCGTTCTGGGGCTGTGGGCGTAAGTCACCATGCGGGACGTGCATTCATGCGTTGTTTTGAAAGAAACCGGACACTGCCTTCCCGTCCGAACGCTGCCACTAGGGCTGTACTAAAAGAATCGAGTACGGTTTGAAGGTCAGTTTTCATGTGCTCGGTTCGTCCGAGAACGTAGATATGTGCCGCGAAAGGGGAAAACCAGACGCCGTCGGACCACAATGGACCTTTTAAAAAACATACCGACGGCACCAGGTGGTGGCTGCACGAACTAAAAATCGAGGAAGTTACGTACCTGCGCTACCAATCGATAAGGGAGCTACGCTACCAGTTTCTTCGCTCTCTGAGCTGCGGCGCGTGTCCGACGCGGCTTTAAAGAGGGAAAGAAAAACGACCCAAACGTCGTGTTTTTCTTTCCGTTCACTTTCTTTTTTTTTGTGTAATACAATTATATATATGCTGCAATTACGTGTTCTACTCGCTGATCCACAGCCTCCTTCCGAAGTTCCTCGATTTTTCGTGCCGACGTCCACCGCTTGACATCGGGCGCTCGCGCGTGCGCAGAACGCTTCTCGAAAAAGCTCCATTGCTTGGGCGAGAAGCACTTTGGGTTGAATTCACAGATACTTGTGGTCATCAAATTTATTTGTTTTGTTTCAGCATGAACGCGGGAAAACCGTCAAGGTGTACGGCGCACCTGCGGACTACGTTTAGTCCGTCTTCAAGTTTAAGCGGCCACCTGATTGTTTGAACTGTCGTCTGCTCTTTCAAACGTTTCTGCTTGTCGTCTGCTCTTTCACACGACACCGACCCGTAAACCCATAGAGTTATTACAATAAACGCTAGAAGCTCAGGTGGCGCTAGTGTGCTGTTGCATTTTGAAGCAGGCAGCAAGCGGTCAGAAATTGGCTTCCGGTAATGCTTTTCTATGGGAAAAAGCGAGTGCATTTTCTCTCTGCACTCGATTAAAAGAGCAAAAATCACGAATAATTTGTACGTACTAGGCACATTGGAACATTTCTCAGTCACGCAGAAGAAATAATTGGTCAGTTACAGCATTTTTATTTAAACTTCGTGGCATGAAAAAACGGTGTTAAAACCGCTTCGTACATGTATTTATGTGCACTGTCGGACACTGTTAGCGCGAACACGGCGTCGACGCTTTCCAGCATGGGGGATATACGTGCCAAACGTACGAAGGACATGTGGGAAACCAAGAGAGACGGCATGAACTACGCAGTAACACTGGATAAGTAATTCCTTGTGCATGCAGGCGATCAAAATAAATTGAAAGCCACGTAATATAGTCCGATATGCAATCAATAAGTACTGCTTTACTCTTTGTGCTCATGAATATGTGCGAAGATGCATCTTCTAGGTTCAAATCATCAACCGCACGCTCCAAATCTTTGCAAATATGGAGAAGTCAGAGAACAGGTGCCCGGTAAACACTGCCTGACATAGGAAATAATAAAAAACACACCTTTCGTAGCCCACGTAGTTTATTTTTTACATTCGAATGTTTTTTAGCCGATCGTAAAGATGCACGACGGAGTTAATTTGATAGAGTGACAGGATGGGCATATTAGCAATATACAAGCGCCACGGAATGCTAGCGAACCTTGAACACACTCTACATTCCTTTCGATCATTAGTTTGCTTAGAATCGTCGCTCGTTTTCACATACCTTCCTTGAAACAGAGGATTGGGCCTGAAATAGTGCGAAGTTTAACATCATTCAGTGGCAAAGAAAAATGCTGTAACTAAAGCAATTACACTTTCACAATACCAATAAAGGTACATATTATCCAATACAACCGAAATGACAAAATTTATTCATGTTATTTTCCGGCGAAGAGCCAAAATTCACGCGCGTTTTCTTATAGGAATACACAGGGAGGCTGGAAATGTAGACTGCATGCTGTCTGCTTCAATTTGCAACCGGAAGTCTCGTAGACACTAGTGCCAGCTGAGCCTCTAGTGTTTATTGTAATAACTCTATGCGTAGACCAAACATTGGCGCAGGAATTGCGATAATAATTAAAAGTGCAGGACTAAAAAGTCTTAAGTTTAAAGGTTGGTTAGGGTAAGCAGGCTCGATGCAAACAGTAGATACAAGGAGATGCTGATAATTGCATAACACCGCACTCTTAAAAAAAAGGGTATGGATAGTCCTCCCTAAGGGGAGGAACCGTCTTACAACCTATGTTCCTTCAGAAAGGGAGAAACCTTCGTCCCTGAAGCAGGGGAGTAAATAGTTCCTCCGGTGCCTGCATCTCATTATGGCGGCCCTGAATCGAGCAAATCGAGCTCAATAAGGCTTAACGAGGACGCTACGTCTCTTGTACGGGACGAAAGGAGCAGCAAATAAAGGCGTAACACGAGCTTTCCGAAAAACTTTCTTTATTGATAAATTAATTAGTGATAAAAACATCAATGCAACCGAAATGTTCTGCACGTTTGGACTAGAAGACGGAATTAATGGCGGCCTTCGCTGCCGATGAAGCTCAATCAACTCAACAACATTTCTTAAACAACGTGCACGACGAGCTCGAAAAACGAAACCGAAAGAAGATGAGTCGGGAGGGCGAAAGCTTTCTCCTGTCTGCCCGGAGAAGGAGGAAAACGTCTCGTTCCTCCCTTCTTCTCGTGTCCGCTCGGGGGCGCGTCAGTAGAAGGGAGGAAGACGCGCCGTTGCTACCTTTTACCTCCATTTTTTCTTAGAGTGCATCACCGACTTGTTATGCCGGATACACTCGGTCCGATTCTGCTTGCGATTTTCAGTATCGACGTCGACCATCTCAGCGACGGTTCACGCTTTTGCAACCCGAGCGACGTCGCGACTGAAAATTGCGAGCGAAATCTCATCATGCAAATTGGGCTTTAGCGTCCATTCTGCGGCGGCCACACGGAATGGATCGCCGCATGTCACATTATTCGCGCGAATATTTGTGGTGTAACGAGCCTCGGTAATTTCGCTGAGGCCGCTCAAGTAGTGGGACATTGCCAGGAAGACGTAGAATCAACAATTCCAACGCGAAAAAGAGCACGGGGACTCACACCGACGCCTACAAAATCGCGTTTGAATGGTTTGTTTATGGGCGACGGCGAAACTCTTGCTCAGACTCCATCGGGCATGCACGGCGCCGGTGGCGTACGCTAGGGTCGCCACTGTTTGTATGTAAACATGAGTTGGTCTGTACTGTTCACGAAAAAATTGCAATGAATATTAAGAAGAATAAATGCGCAAGTTAAAAGGGAGCATGAGGCTGCGGTAATGCTCCGCGGACGGGCGCGCGAGTCACGCGCGCAAGCAGCCTGCTCCTACTGCGTTAGGCGAGCTTCCCCACATGGCTCATGCCAAGCCAAGAAGTGGCTGTCACGGAACTTCCAGCGCACCACCGGCGCAGCGTGGAAGCTTGGGCAGTGCTGGGCGAGGGTCAAACACATCGGACTAGTGAGCGCACCTTCGCAGCGCTCTACTCTCCAACCCGAAGTTTTATCAGTTTCAAGAGGCCCCTAGGAGGCGCAGCATGTACCGACGGCCACGCGCTCCGCTGTTTACATTTCATTTCAACCCGACCGTACAGGGTGCGGCCGTAAGGACTGACACATTCGGCGCGCCTTGCAATATTCTAATTCCAAACGTAATTACCTGAAATTGGGCCCACGAACGTAGTTTCGCAAAAATATTAGTCTATTTTCCCCAGAAATCAACTCAGAGGTGGTAAAATATAAAAATAAAAGAGAGAAAACGGCGGCCGTGCATTTCCTATGCTCTATATACCGGATCTTTGGTCGTCTGCAGACTGGTTTGTGAGCTTTCTCCCATGTGGTCATTGTTCGTGTATCTTGTGGGAATTATAAATTGTCGCGATTATTTTGCTGATCGCCAGCCTCTGCTATTGGTTTTTAGCATTTTTACGTTCAGCAAACCAGCAAAAAGCGAGTTCGTAAACCATTATGCAGACGACAAACAGGCTGGTTTGGATATACGAAATACACGGCCTGCGATTTCGCTTTATTCTTAATATGCAACTACCTCCAAATTGTGCTCAAATATAGACATACAACTTTTGGCTATACTACGTTCGTGGGCTCAATTTCAGGTATGCTCCTCTAAAATTCGAATTTTGCAAGGCGTGCCAAATACGTTAGTCCTCACGACCTTGCCCGGTATATTCGCATATAGCTAAACAAAAAAGAAAGACAACGGAATATTATTGCGTTTACTAGCTCCTCCAGGACATTGCGCGGTACCAGGCGGGATCAAATTCAAACCCGTTCGAGTGCCTTTATAAGGACGAACGAAAAGGTGCACTGCGGGACACTGTTAGCGCTAAGACAACTTGCACACTTTTTCGCATTTTCTTCGAAAGGGTACTGGCGGGCATCGGAATTTGCCACATAGGTTAGGACCACAACTGAGCACTGTCCATCAGTGCAGTAGTTTTGATGACATCCCTTCAATAGTAAAAGCAAAAAAACAAAACACATGCGGTTGCTTGTTTGCGCTAATCGTTGAGGGAAGTGCGCTTCAGCAGATGAGGCAGAATGAAACAAATCGGTATATGAAGAGACAATATGTGAAGCAGTGTGCCTCAGAAGAAGTCGCCGTACGCATTGAGACACGTGTCCCTTTGCTTGTGAAGGCGGCCGATACCATTTAAAAGTGTTGGAAACGTAAGAAAAAAAAATGAAAGCCGTTTACAACTCTCTGTTATGCCGAATTAGAGCGCAGCTCTTGAGGAGGAGGAGGGAAGGGTACTGAGGTGGGAGTCATATGACCTTGGGGAGGGTCACGTGACCTCGGGGAGGGGGGTCCCGTGACCTCGGGCGAGGGGGGGAAAGGGGGGTCACGTGACCTCGGGGGGTCACGTGATTTCGGGGGAGGGGCACCGAAGGTACCCGAGGTCCTCCCGAAGGAATCCGAAGTCCTCCCGAGGTCCTCCCGAAGGAACCCGAGGTGCTCGGGGGGGGGGGGGGGGGGGGCTCGCGGATACGCCGACGCCGCTCAAGCCGGAAATGGGCGCCTAAGAGCTGCGCTCTAAAACAAGAACGAAATACATTACTTGCTACTTGCAACAGGAACGACTTACCGACCTGTGTTACCTCAAAATGAAAAGAACGCGTTACCGCTACCATTAGCGATCAAAGAAAGCACGTGACGTTTAAAGGTCATTCCATGCCAAACGTCCCAGACGTCGCGCTCGACCCGTTCCGATTTCTAAAAAAAAAATCATGGCCTTTTGCCGCAATGTCCGTAGCCATGCCGTAAAATATTTTTGGCGAAAATTTTTTTTTGATGACGTGAGCGCGGTTTTATTTCTTAAGAACAGCGTGAAACTGGGCATCACTCAATAATTGATGAAAAATCTGCTTTTTAGTGAAACACCTAACACAATTTTTTCTTAAATTTGCACGGCTTTCGACTTCCAATGTGGTTGGGCTTGTGAAGTTTTGTTTAATTTAAATATTTAAAAAAAAACGAAAAAAGTTTAGAAAATTTTAACGTTTTTGCTATTTTATTAAAAATATCTAATTTCTCCCGGGACCTAATATAACTTTTTACCGGCTTCCCTGCAGGTATATAATCTATAAAAAAATTTAATATCGCTCAATTAAATATCTCACAGTAAACAAAAATCCTGAATTTGCCAAAAAGTGCAAACAGCCGTTTATTTCACCCTGAGGTGGTCCAAGTAAAAATACAAAATATGGTGGGTTTGGAAGAACAATTGACAATCTTTTGATTCTGAAAGTTTAATCAGAGTGATTTTTGCTTAAAGCGAGAAAACAATTTTTGAAGTTGAGCTCTCGCAACACAACCCGGCGTCACTTCTTAACGCCTCTTCACCGCACAGCACGCCACCTGCGACGATAGATGACACGATTAGGTCCAAAGAAAGAACGGAGTTTTCTGCCGCTTCCCCTCGTCCGTGTTTCCGGCTGCAAGGGAAGAAACGGCGGGTATCGTGTAATAACCGGAGGTGCCGCCAGCGCGTTGCAATAGCAAACCCGTTGTGCCCTTTGTACCCATCAGCACGTAGCGTCTGCTCCGTCTGGACTTAAGATGAAACGGAGTATAGGACCAGGCACATTACAAACATATAAAAGCGGGAAAACTTGAACTGAAAATTTGTGCAAGCGGAGTCTCGAAGACCTGCGGTGCGATGTCACTCGTGGTTTGCTCCCCACGAATGACATCATACAAACCCATAAAAACGAATTAAAAAGCGTTGTTTTAGAGCGCAGCTCTTAGGCGCCCGTTTCCGGCTTGAGCGGCGTCGCCGTCGCCGTCGGCGTCGCCGTCGGCGTGACCGCGCGGTGCATCATGGGAAATATCCCATAATGCACCGCGCGGAAAGGAGGAGGAGGGGGAGGAGGAAGAGGAGGAGGAAGGAGGAGGGGGAGGAGGAGGAAGGAGGAGGAGGATGAGGGGGAGGAGGAGGAGGAGGAGGAGGAGGAGGAGGAGGAGGAGGAAGAGGAGGAGGAGGAGGAGGGAGGGAGGAGGAGGAGGAGGAGGGAGGGAGGAGGAGGGGGATGGAGGAGGAGGAAGGGGAGGAGGAAGGAGGAGGGGGAGGGAGAAGGAAGGGGAGGAGGAAAGAGGGGGAGGAAGAGGGGGAGGGATGAGGAGGAGGGGAGGAGAAAGGAGGAGGGGAGGAGGAAGGAGGAGGGGGAGGGGGAGGAGGATGGGAGGAGGAGTATTTGGTAGGATCAGGAGTTGAGGAGGAGGGAGGAGGAGTTTGCCCTCCCCTCAGTACCCTTCCCTCCTCCTCCTCAAGAGCTGCGCTCTAGTTCGGCGTTACAGGGAGTTGTAAACGGCTTTAATTTTTTTATTTACATAAATAACACCTAGAAAACCATGTTGAACAAACCGGAGACTGCGGCAGAAATGAACATATAAGTCGAAGGAACAGAAAGGGACAGGACGACATCGCAAACTCAACTACCAGGTTTATCATGTCCGCCTCCTTATATAGCCCACAATCAGTCACCACCAACACAGAGGGGCAATCTCTAACCAGTTCAAACACCAAATCCTCCAACCAGCCACCACCTACACAAAGGGACAACCTCTAAACAGTCCAAGCGCCAAACCCTCCAATACACAAAGTAGTACTTCAATACACAAAGCAGTACATGCCGATTCACAAAGATAACTCGACAATCTCTCCAAACATTTGACAAAAGGATCAGCACCTAATCTATTATAACAAAGGTTCACAAGAAAAATGCCCTTCCACCGAAAAAACAAAACAAAAAACGTTATGCCAGCGATGGAGGGATGACACACTGAACCTGGAACGGGGCAAAGGTGTTCAGTACAGTGCACACACCCCGATCACAAAAGGAAAACATTATTTTAAAAAGCTTTTGGAATTTTTATCGAACTGTAACGAAGCCTTACTTATGCAATTACCTAGAGATTTTATCCGCACCGTCTCCCTTACTAATCTTTTTGCATCATTCCTCTCCTTGTGTATGATTTTTGTCTCTGACCTAATCGCGGTGCAGTTCTTACATTCGTGGAGATGTTTTGCGATTTCTGAGTTCGGTGCACTGCTCTTCACGTTTCTTTTGTGTTCATTTAATCTGTCGTTGGTGCATCGTCCCCGCAGGGGAAATCTGTGAAAACAGGTGTTTGGAGAGTGGCGTCTCCACGGATCCCGAGCTCCACAGGGGGCGTCTGCACCTTGGGTGCTAGGTGCTTGGTGAGTAGCGTCACCACGGACCCCAGCCACGTGGGCCACCATAGCCGCACGCAGGGGGCACCTACTTGGTAGGTGCTTGGTGAGTTGCGTGACTACGAACCCCGAGCCATGTGGGTTCGCCTACCCACGTCTGGTTGTGTGTGGCTTAACCCGTGTCCGGGGAAAAGGGTACCCTGATGGTTGAGCTGAGCCAGGGGTACGTTTGGACCCTTTGGGGCCCCCGGGCGAGGCAATATGCCGCTTCGGCCTCTGATTCTCGTAGACGGGTGTCCTGGCTTGGCCCGACAAGGATGATTCAGTCAGTCGCCTCTTCCACCCTCTTCTTCCTTCTTTCACTTTTTCTTCCACGTCTTTCTCTTTTTCCTACACTCTCTTCCTTCCTTTTTCACCTCCTTAGGCGGCAATGGCCAACCTTGAATGGAAACAGGACCTGTCCCTGAAACCACACTAGGGTATAGTGCCTGGGCAGCACTGGTAGAGGTATTTGTGCCAGCCAAGCCTTTCTTGCTATGGCACATTACCTACCGCCTTGTTGGGCTCCGTGGTGAGCGGTGCATTCGGGCACTGAATTTTCTTACCCCCTATCTATGGGTCTCCACAAAAATCCTTCCTCGATCAGCCCCCGAAAAAGGGTCGCACCGAAGATTCTACCTCGCACGAGACACATTCTACTCCACCTAGATTCCCAAAATTCTTGGTAGTCCACTCTGAAAGCGACAAACCACTCTCGAAAATGTCACCATTTCTTGTTGCAAAAGTCCTCGGGAGTGTGGTTGGAAAGAATTTCAAGGCCAAAAGCTGGCATCTGGCGATTTGCTTGTAGAAGTTAAGACTCAACCACCAGAGTTCTGCGCTCGTTGCACTCAACTGTGTCGGTCTGCAAGGTTACAGTGACACCCCACAAGTCATTGAACACCATCCAAGGTGTCATCTCGGAGGACGACCTTCTGGACGCGTCAGAGAGCGAAGTAGTGGAGGGCTTTTCTGACCAGGGGCTTGTAGCTGCAAGGCGTATCTCCTTGCGTCGTGACGGCCAAGAGCTGAAGACGAGGCACATCGTGCTTACCTTTGAGTCCACCACACTTCCTGAATCTGTGAAAGCTGGATACCTCTACTGCAGAGTTCGTCCTTACGTTCCAAACCCCAGAAGGTGCTTCAACTGCCAAAGATTTGGACACGGCTCATAGAACTGCCGCGGCAAAGCAACATGTGCTAAGTGTGGCAAAACTGACCACGCAGCAGACTCTTGCTCCAACGACGCACTCTGTGTAAATTGCAAATAGCCCCACCCCGCTTACTCCAGATCGTGTAAGACGTGGAAAGATGAGAAGGAAATTCTTATCCTTGAGGTGAAAGAAAACCTCTCATACCCAGAGGCGCGTCACCGCTTCGCGTTTTTGCGCAAGGGCGGCTTTGCACAGGTGGTGCACTGGGGACCTGCACCACTGAAGGTTGCAGTGGCAACCCAGACGTACTTCCCGAATGCTAGGAATCCACTGCAGTCCACAACACCCCAGCTGAAGCTTCAGCTTCCTGGGCGTTCACTCTCAGCTGGTGGGCCTACATCCTTTTCCAGCGAGAGTTCTACCTCTTCCATGGGGCAGCAGCCTGTCCCCTCCTGTAGAGGGTTCACAGGCTGTCTCTCCTACCCAAGATGGGTCGGCTGTGTCCGCCCCTGTCAGTGCTTCGCGCTCTCCTTCTAAGTAGAGGGGACCACGCTCCCGACCGAATTCTTCGGAGGGAGCGTCCTCACCCAAGGAGCGGCACGATTCTTGTGCCACTCCTCCAGCCCCCAAGGGGCAGGAGCAGGTGGAATTGGGCGACTGCCTGCCCAGTACCTCAGCTCGTGTGGCTGGTGGAGGTCGGGGCCGGGGTTTTCTGCCTCGCGCCCAGAGCCTCCCTAGATCGGCAAAAACAGTCTCCCGCACAGGAGGCAGAACCAATGGACGAGGGTGCGGAACCATCCACTCCTGGGTCTGACCCAGACGACATGGAGTGGCAGGTCCCCAAGGGCAAGCACAAGACTAAAAAGCCAATTGTTTCACCAAAGTGACAATTATACTCCACAAGGCTGGTATGCTCTCTCAACAGGAACATCATCCTGCATCTTCAGTTGCTACACTGACCTCACGACACCAAGATATCTTGTTCATTCCCATTTCTCCACCTACTCCTAGGGACCAGCCGAGACAGAGGAGTAACGGCGACTCCCTCGCCGGCCTCGGCCCGAAGTCTTGACGCCCTTGGAGGTCGGAGGGGGCAGCTTCATATAGACCAACCAGAGGACTACTGGTGACTCCGTTGCCTGGGGCTTTATTTTTAATCCTTTTTTCCCAAAGGTTTGGTCGGAGCCGCCTTCTTGCAGACTTATTAAATCATAATTCATGTCCATTTTCACATTTCATGAAATTTACCTCATATGACTGGCTTAGTTTTGCTCTAGCTACCATTACACAAAGCTTGTGACTTTCTGGTGAAGAGCTAACTGCCTAACGTTATTCATGTCTGTCTTTTTACAATGGAACTGTCGTGGACTTTTTCCAATTATGACGACATCACCTTTTTATATGATGAACACCGCCCTGCTGCCTTTTGTTTGCTGGAGACGCACCTTTAAGAAAGTCACTCAAATGTCGATAGTCACTTCAAAATGTTCGGAAAAGATAGGTTAAACGCGTCTGTGGCTTCCGGTGGTGTTGCAGTGGTTTTCCAACGCATGGTACCGTCCACTGAAGTGGCTTTGAAAACCTCTCTCGAGGCTGTGGCTGTCCGCATGCTGTTGGACCGCGTGATTACCGTCTGCTCAGTGTACATCTCCCGGGATATCAGCTGCAGTACGAGGAGCTAGATGATCTAATTAGCCAGCTTCCGGTGCCTTAAATTATTTTAGGTGATTACAATGCACACAATCCTTTGTGGGGAAGCTGTGGAAGGGACGCTCGAGGGGTACTCGTTGAACGGTTTCTTCTTTCGACAGGATTGTGTCTTCTCAACACAAAGGAAGCCACTTATTTTAGTTCAGCAACTTGTAGTTTTACTTTTATTGATCTTTCGTTTTGTCATCTTTGGTTATACCTCCTGCTTTGATGGAAGGTCATTCCAAATCCACATGGGAATGACCACTTTCTACTCATTTTAGGGTTTAACCATCCTCCTGCTGGTCTTTTAACACGTACCCCTCGTTGCAAGCTTGAAAAGGCCGACTGGTAAACCTTTAGAGAAGACTTACTTATAGCATGTTCATCTCTTGTTGATCTTTTCATCGATGATGTCACTGAGCATATTACTCAGCATATCTTGCAGGCCGCTATGCTTGCCATTCCCATGACACCTTCACATCTTCCAAAAGGCCAAAGCCGTGGTGGAACGAAGAGTGCCACCAGGCAAAGAAAGGACAGAATCGTGCATTGGGTATTTTCAGACGTTACCCCACGTCAAGTAACCTATCGGTTTCAAGAAAAAAGAGCGCAGACGAGGTATATCCGACGGCTAGCCAAGCGGCAAGGCTTCAGAGGGTATGCTTCTTCAATTAATAGCGGTGTATCCCCGAAGGAAGTTTGGGACCGTGTACATAAAATTCAAGGCTCCTACCGGGTATTTTCTGTCCCACTCCTGAACCGAAATGGTGTATGCCCTGCTAGGCTAGAAGAGCAGGCAAATGTCCTTGGTGAACATTTCAAATTTGTTCCAAGTTCTCAACATTATACTCGGTCATTTCAGAGACACAAGCTACAGGCACAGAAAAAGGCAGTTCCTATGTTCGGTGGTTTGCAAGAACCGTATAATTCGCTATTTACGCTTTTTGAATTACAGCTGGTACTTCATTCGTCCAAACAGATGGCTCTTGGGCCAGATGGCATTCATTACAAAATGCTTCAGCACCTCCATCCATCAACTCTTGAGCTTGTTCTCTATTTGTTCAACCGAATCTGGCTTGAAGGTTGCTTCCCATCATATTGGAAGATGGCTATCATTATTCCCCTGCTGAAGCCAGGAAAGGGTCCTACTTGTACGTATAGCTTTAGGCCGATAGCGCTCACAAGTTCTTTCTCAAAGACACTAGAATGGATGATAAATAAAAGGCTTATATTTTATTTGGAAAGAAACAAGCTCCTTGGCAGTTATCAGTGTGGTTTTCGCTCAGCGCGATCGACGGTTGACCATCTGGTCCGCTTTGAGACTGCTGTGCGAGAGGCCTTTGTAAATAGACAGAATTGCTTCTCTGTCTTTTTCGACTTGGACAAGGCATTTGATACGACCTGGTGCTATGGGATATTGCAATATTTGTTCAACATTGGTCTTCGGCGGAGAATGCTAGGTGCCATCCATAGTTAACTCCGGGACCGCACTTTTCGCGTGAAGCTTGGGGCAACTCTTTCTAAAGAATCCTCGCAAAAAAATTGAGTCACACGGGGTGGTGTGCTTAGCGTCACACTTCTTATCATAAAAATAAATTAAATTACTTGTATTATACCCCCATTTGTTCAGTACTCGCTCTATGTTGATGATGTACAAATTTCAGTCTCATCTTGGAATCCGTCCATCTGTGAACGTCGACTTCAACTTGCGATTAACAATATGGTCAAATGGGCAGATGTAAATGGTTTTAGGTTCTCTTCTGAAAAAACGGTTTGTGTGTGCTTTTCTCGTCGCCACGGAATTTTACTTGAGCCTTCTTTAAATATGTATGGAGTCCCTTTTACAGTAAAGAACGAACACAAGTTTTTAGGTCTAATATTTGACTCTAAAATGACATTCATTCCGCATGTTAAGAGCCTCAAAGTGAAATGTGTGAAATCGCATAATATACTAAAGGCCTCGTCGCACGTGTCCTGGGGTGCTGATCGGTGTTGTTTGTTGCGCATCTACCGCTCCGTCGTACGGTCCCGATTTGATTATGGCTGTATTGTGTACGATTTCGCGCGGGCATCGGTTCTCAAGATGCTGGACCCCATTCATCATCAGGGTCTCCGACTTTCCACTGGTGCTTTTCGCACATCTCCAATACTCAGCCTATATGGAGAGGCAAATGAGACCTCACTGGAGAAAAGGAATTTCGAATCAGGCTTCATGTAATTTCTGTGAATTAGGTCTGTTCCTGGTCACCCGACCTTGGACTGCATAGAACAAGTACATTATGAGCAGACTTTCATAAACAAGCCTTCATTTGTTCCACCTCTCGCCACGAGAATTCGTTCTTCTGCTGAGTCCGTAAGGCTGGATGTGCTGCCCACAGTTGTGCAACGCTTGAACTCAGTAGCTCCTTGGGACCTCATGCCCATCCACTCTGAGCTAAAACTAACAAAATACAACAAGAAAGAGACCCCTAATGAAGTTCTGAGACAAGAATGTTTTGAACTCCAGGACCAGTACCGAGACTTCACAAGTTTTTACACTGATGGGAGCAAAACTGATTCCTATGTAGGCTGCTCAGTGGTAGGGCCTTCTGTGAAGTGTGTTCAGAGAATTAACAATAGTGCCTGTATTCTTACCGCAGAGCTTTATGGCTTACCCCTTGCCATGGACCACATTCTTAAAAAGAAGATTCGTAAGTCAATTCTTTACAGTGACTCACTTAGTGCTTTACGAGCTCTAGACACAACGGGAGATGTCCACAGTCCACTTGTTCTAGAAATAAGGAACCAGTTATTTTCAGCATCACAATGGAAAAAAGAAATAACATTATGCTGGGTACCTTCCCACTTTGGAATTCCTGGGAATGAGGATGCTGACCGTGCAGCGAGCACTGCGAAGGATCGACAAGTGGATCTGCACAAAATGCCCTACGGAGATTATAGACAGGCCCTGAAAAAGTCTACAATGTGCAAGTGGCAAGAGGAGTGGAACCGAGAAATGAACAATAAGTTGCATGCTGTAAAACCTTTAATTCAGGAATGGGAGACTGCACGTCATCGCGAGCGATTTTATGAGGTGGTATTATGTCGACTCCGGATTGGTCATACACGTGGGCACCTTTTGCGAGGGAGAATGCTCCGGAGTGTGAACACTGTCATATAAAATTAAGCATCTTGCACATTTTACTAGTATGCCCTATGTATGACAATGAATGTCACATACATTTTGCACGAATTTACCAAGAGCATTCCCCATTACATTTGGTTAGTTTACTCGGCGACGAACCGCTAATACCACACAAGTGTTTTTTTTTAAATTTTCTTACAGATATTAGACTACTAGACCAGCTATAATTTAACATATGTCCTGGAACCATGCCCATGTGGGTATACTCTCATGTTCATATTTTCTATAACCCACAAGCTACTACAGCTGTTCCTTCTCTATAACCCTGGTTTCCTGCAATAGTCAGTTGTTGGCGCATTATGGCCTTGGATGCTGCTGCGCCACTAAACCCCAATCAGTCAATCGTTGATACATCATGATGTCTGTCCTACGCACTTAAACCAAAAGCTTTAAAAATAAATATATATAGATATATATATATCAATATATATATCAATATATATATATATATATATATATATATATATATATATATATATATATATACATACATATACATTATGTGCCCTCAAGTGAAAAATTAAAAAGTCAGTTAAAACATTTTAGTTAATTGGCTAACTAATGACCTAATTTCACATTTTTTCTAGAGGCCGTCACGGCCATTAACAATTCCCCAGGGCTTGAATTACTCTATCTCACATTCCTTTTTTTTCTTTTGAAAATTTGGTGCAGCTAAAAGCAAACAGCCTATATATATATATACTTTTTTTCTTTTTTTTTTGGGGGGGGGAATTGGGATGTGTGTACTGAACATCTTTGCTAAAGTTGAAGCCTGGGCGAGTTGGTATGACATACTTAAAGCAGGGTGTCGAACCGGTCATTATTTCGGTTCGGTTCGGGTTCAGGTTCAGTAGCATTGCATTATGTTCCGGTTCGGTTTCGGTTTAGGGTAGCACACATAATATAACTCCGGTTACCGGTTTTAATAAGCGCGAACCGGTTCGAACCGGTTTCTAATTCGACCTTTGATATTGACCGAGCACTTCCTGCAGCCTTTTCTGAGCACGAGATACTTGCAATAGACCCATACTAATACTACTCCCTCTTCAAGCAGATATGAAAATTTTGCTCCGTGACGTGCGCAAAAGACACCACTAATGTGGCAAGGCTATCACTTGCATATTACTGTTCTAAGTGAACTATATATATGCGATGGTCTCTGTATTTTTTGTGTGTCTTTTGCACACGCAGCTGTGCAGTATTTCAAACTTTGCCAGAAGAGGGCGTATATTAGGGATGGGTCCATAGACCTTTCCAAAAACGAGCTTGTGGCCGGTGTCACCTTTAGTGTTCGTGCGTATAGCGCGTGCTTTGCTCGTTTTCCGAAGCGACAAACACGCACGTGCAGGGCTGTGAAGATCAGACGCTGGCAGGCACGTATCCAGGGGGCGGCCCATGGGGCCCGGGCCCCCTTGAAATCTTCAATTTTGCTGGGACCTCCTCTCCCCCCTCCCCCTCATACAACATTTTGTCATGGGCGGGCCCCCCCCCCCCCCCCCCCGAAACAAAATCCTGGCTACGTGCCTGGACGCTGGGCTGTGATTTTGTAAACAGTAAAAAGTACTCTAGCTAGATTGCCTGCCCTCCACGTGTTTTGGGTTGTTTCGCTCTGCACACTCGTGTTTTTTTGTTTTTTTTATGCATGCTACCTGTTTTCGGCACCCAGTAAGATGTCACAGCTATGACCCAGAGGGACTGACAGGGGAACGAGAGGAAACAAATGTGCCGTAAAACACAGAAACAGGGACGTCGAGTGCGCAGTTAGGGTAGTTTATCGAATCCCGTTAGGCTGTGGTCGTGTATATATCGGCCAGACTGGCCGATGTTTCAAGGACCGGGCGCGGGAACACGCACCTATCATGAAATGTGACTACATCTTGACCGAGCTTCGGGTTCCGGCGAAAAAAACTGTTCTAAAGATCTCGTGTCGATGCATTGTCTATATTCGGTGACAGGTCAAGAACGAAGTGGAGGCTCCTCCCACCTCTTTCCACTTTAGTAGTGCGAACGCTGGAGAGAAGGCCACCTCTTCTCCACCGTTTGCTCCTCTGAATTGGAAAGGGGTGGGAGGAGCTTCTATTTCGTTCTTGACCTGTCACCGACTATAGTCACTTTGACTTTTTATCGCAAACAACGCTCTATGCAAATTACCCGGTCTGAGGGACTCAGACAAAGTCATTTTGTACCTCTCAGCCACCGAACAATGTTCCGGTAATGCCATCACAGCGAACGACGTTTCTCGAATGCTCAGTTGAAGACGATGAGAGAGGACTTAAAAAAAAAGAGAAAATGGTTGAACAGGCGACATGTTGGCCTTGCTAGTTTGACAAACCTACAAAAAAAAAAGACACATTTCCTTTCCCCTTCCCCCTTCCTCCTCCCCCTGGCCTCCTTCCAGGGCGCGGCGCGTCGGCGAATCATAGCCGAGTAACGTTGCCTCCAACAACCCATGTTTTCCTTCTTCTTCTTTTTTTGGTTTGTAAAGTAACACTTTGAGCACGTTGACGAAACGATTGTTTTTCATTGAAATGCACCACCGGCGACCCTACGAACTGTACTGCCGATGCAGCGTGGTACTTGTCCCCCCTTCCTTCACGGTGTCGCTGCACTGAAGCGGAAGGTCGCGTGGTGCGCTCTCGGTGTTCGATTGGCTAAATGGCTCATCGACTGCAACTACGGTCCATCTTGAGGTCAAACATTCGCGGACGCGTACGGCTCCGTGCCTACAGTGGCGCCCGCTCCGACAATTGGACATTTCGTAGCCAAGCGGCCAAGCGGTGCTTTGAAATCGCCGCCACTGCTACCGCGCCGCCAAGCTCAATCCAAGAAACAAAGGAAAGTTGAAGCTCTCCCGACGATGATGCATTTTTTTATTACGTATGCCGCAAAAACGAAATGTGAAAATATCTCACAGTATGTAAGATTAGTCTTGGCAACATAAAAAAAAAATACGCCTGCAACTTTTCTCATTTAGACCAATTATTGACCCAACTGGCCCTGAGCCGTTTTCGTTGAACCGGTAACCGCCAAATCAGATTATGGTTTTGTTCCGGTTCGGGTTCAATATAAAGCGTTCGATTTCGGTTTCGGTTTTGTTCCGGTTTGGTCAAAAATAACGATTTTGATCCGGTTTTCGGTTCGGGTTCGGGTTCGGTTCGACACCCTGCTTAAAAGGTTAAAACAGCGCAAAAAACAACAGACAGGGTAAAGGAGGACACAGATAGAGCGCTGTTTGTGTACTCCTTTACCCTGTCCGTTGTTTTTTGCGGTGTTTAAACCTTTTAAGTATGAACATCTTTGCTCCTTCTTTTCACGTTCAGTTTGTGTCAGCCCTTCATCGCTGGCCTGAAGCTCTTTTTTTTTTTTTTGGTGGAGAGGGCATTGTTTTTCTTGTGCACCTTGGTTAGAAAAGATTAGGTACAGATGCTTTTGTTAAATGTTTATGGAGATCGTAGAATTATCTTTGTTGATCGGCATGAAGGCCGTCCATAGTACTACTTTGTGTATCGGAGGGTTTGGCGCTTGGACTGTTTAGAGGCTGTCCTTTTGTGTTGGTGGTGGCTGATTGTGGGCTATATAAGGAGGCAGACTAAATAAACCTGGTAAATGAGTTTGAGACGTCCTCCTGTCCTTTTCTGTTCCTTCAACTTATATATTCATTTCTGCCCCAGTCTCAGGTTTATTCAACATGGTTAACATTCACCAGCTCGTCTGCACCCTTACTATATTATCTCTAACACCTAAAAGTGACTAAAGCAAAAATAAAAATTTGCAGCGGCATTAAAAGTGAAAATAACAAGAACAAGAAATACATATGAGTACGATAGATGAGCAAATTGTTAAGGAGTAAAATAAATGTTGTTGTTTCGACTCGTACAGATATTTGGACTGCGCGAATGAAGGCCGCAAGATGTAGCAGCATCCTTTTAAATGGAAAGCTGCTGTTAATCCTCTTAGGGCTTATCCCAATCATAACTCAGGACTCACTAGCGAAGAAGAATAAATGCAAGGCCACGTACCGGAAGTTAAGTGCCAACCACACCACCTGCCTACCCCCGAGAAAGGTGAGCATTCCGCATGGCCGCCCCCGAACCACCTCATCCCTCAGCACATTCGTGGAGACGCCTATGTTAATTGCAAAGGAAGAGGAGAAGGGGAGGGTACAGAGGGGCGGGTATTCCTCCCCTTTTCCTCCATACCCTCCCCTCCTCTATACCCTCTTTAGTAACCACAGGATGAGAACGGCAGGGAGGAGCGTCAGTGGTCCCGCCTCCAGCGCGAGCTTCCTATACCTTCCACCCAGGTAGAGGGGCTCAGAGCGATAAAGCGCAATTCCTGTCCACATGCGAGAGAGACATTTCCCACAGGCCGCCACCATTGTACGCAAATGGGACTACTCGTCACGTGACCCAACGAAATACATGACGTCACAGGCAAGATGGCAGCACCCAGGCAGTGCTTGTCCCAGCTTGGCCGGAGCTTGTCGGATACTTTGTTTGTTGTTGTTTGTCTGAGCGAGTTGATTTTAGATGTGGTAATCATGATCTCAAGTCAGTCGAAAGCGACTTCAAAGTTCAGCGCGCGGTCTCTCCCGTATAGGTATAACTTGAAAATAAGGTTGAACGGTGTGCATTTCGCTGGCGATTGGCGTGCATATTGACGCGAAAGACACAGATTCGGTCCTGCGTTGCTCGGGCATCTGGTTGATTGAAATATCCCTAGGATAACTTTTAACGCGACGTTTCTTTGCTGTCGTTGACCATCGGAATTTCCGAGGTCTTTCGTGAAGCGTGTGCGATGCATTTGGATACACAGTTTAGCTACGGTAATTGCCTACGTCGAGCTTGGCAGTGTGCAGGCGTGGTGCTGCATCGTCCAAATGACCGGAGGCTCACTTCGGTTGTGCAGCGCACCGTAGAGCTGCTTTGAAGCTGGTAGTTCCCGTGCCTTGCTGGACGATTCTGCGCTCTTTTATAAATTGTTCTGCCGTAGACGTGCACTTTCATGAAGCACAGGTGTGGCAGTTCATTGCCAGAAAAGTGCTCCTACATCAATTTCCGTACGGTTCGTCAAGGACATTCGTCGAAACACTGAAAAAGTGGACTTATTCGGACAGTTCGCCACTAACGCAAAGTAGCTTCACTGGTCAGGATAATTGCTATTCAGTAAGTTTTGTTACACTGTAACGGGTGCTTGGTCCAGTCCTTCCTTTTATCCATCTTTGCTATTCTGGAAATAGCTGTCATCGTGTGTTCTGGTGGAGGTGTTGAGTACCTTGCCCTATGCCCTTTCCTCGTACACCCCGAAGAGCCGTGAGCCAAGTCGGATCCCGAGCTCGGCAGAAAACCCCCAAGACGAGCGAGTCCCGCAAGGAGAGCGAGCCCAGCAAGAAGGCTGCGAAGAACCTAAACCCTGAGCCAGTCGCCTGAACCAGGTACATTCACCGGAATTTTGTCTCCTGTCAGAAAAAACGAAGCGGATTAAAACAACGATGACCAAACCGTCGCAGCAGACCTGGGTCGCTCCCCCGTTGTTTACATGCTCATCGCACCTCGCACTCCGACGCCCTTCCATGGCCAGGTGTACGAAGACGTCGAGGACTGGATTGACCAATGCGACCGCGCCGCCCGCCATAACTGGTGGACAGACGACAAGCGCCTGCAGAACCTGTACTTCTAGCTGGAAGGAATCACCAGGCACTGCTTTGAGTATTACAAACCCTCCTTGACGTCATGCAAGGTTTGCAAGACCGAGGTAAAGCGCACCCTCGTCAGCCAAAATCGACGAGAGAGAGAGCCGAAGACCTGCCTCGGTCCAGAACAAAGGGCTCCAACTAATCCTGGAGAGAGGGGGGGGCGTGAGCGACGACATCTTCTGCGGCTTTGTCCGCAGCCCTTCGACAACAGTCGAAGAGTTTGTTTCCGAGGCTTCCAACATCGAGCGTGCCCTGCAGGCGGAAGCCGGTCGCTATCAACGACTCTCCGGCGTCTCCACACTCGAGTAATCCAGCTGCAACCACAACGCCAGCCCCTCAGGCATTTGTGTCACCCGGCTTCCATTTTAATTGCCCAGGTTGTTCAGGAATAAGTTGAACAAGAATTTGAACTGGAGACTTCTGCAAACAAAGCGGCCTCTAACGAACCGATGGTGACCTACGCCGCATTGGTACGACAACCGCCACCGGCTGTCCGTTTGTACCCGACGCCAACTCGACGGGACACCCCCGCGCCTCAGTATTCGCGACGTCAAAAAGAACCAGTGTAGTTCTGCGCTGCACAACATAAACAGAGGAAGACGAACGTGTGACGAACGGCCGACCGTTGACCACTCTGCTACCACTGCGTTGAGTCCGGCCACGTCTACCGGAGGTGCCCGTACCGACGAATGGGCCTGCGAGGGTATGCGCTGAACGACCCTTGCCCACGTCTCGGCGAGCGACCACTGGACATTGAGGAGTATCTTTGGCGGACTCTGTCCCTGGTGCCGACACAACCCTGAAGTGCTCGATCCCCATCGTCTGGACATGTCCAGCGCCTCGGCTGGAGGTAACCACGACATATGCTTTTACACTAAGCACGACAAAGCAGGTAAGCGACATTGCAATGATGGCTGATTTGATGTCGGTCGTCGTCCAAGGGTAGTAATAAATTAATGACACCAATTATCTCTCTCAAGTCCACGAGGGACACTTTGTACACGATTCCCAACTTTGAGGGAGAATGCTGCTGAGTCACTTGAAGGAACAGAATAGTTGTCGGGGTCTTGGCATGCGGCAGAAATCGCCCTTTGCGGAAAGGAACTGAAGTGGCTCGGATAGCAAAAAAAAAAAAAACATTGTCAACAGCCATCAAGTCATAGGTACTATCGTGGACACTGTTAGCTATAACACGACAGCGGCGGTCGTCCCGTACCCCCAGCGCCACATAGCAGGCGCCGTCCGAAAGTCCGCGCATACGCGGTGTGGCGGACTCACTCTTCTCGTTTGCGAGCACACCCCCGCTTTGTCGTCTGCTAGGCTAGGCGCAGAGCAGGCGATGCCACAGTGCTGCTCGTCTGGTGCCCTCGTCATAGCGAACTGCTCTCAAACTCATTTCAACCAGCGATTTTTATTGAGGCAGATTGCAGTCATTAAAGCATTACCCCTGTCTATGATTTTTTTTTGCTTTTTTAGAAACAGGCGTTTGCAATGCATTTTTAGCGATATGCGTTCGCAAACCAGTATGAGCGCAGCATGTGTGATGCAGAAATAGACTGTTATACTTCGTTTCACCTTAAGTCCGAGCTCAGCGTGCACTACAAAACGACAGAGCCAATCAAATAGCGGCAAAGGTGCAACGTAACGGAGTGCAGCATTGGAGGACCCAATGAGGTGCAAAATGTGTGCTTTTGTCACTGCCTGGTTGGCCCTGTCGTCTCGTAGCGACCACTGCGCTTAGACCTAAAATGAAAAGGAGTATAACTGCAAGTTTGTCCCATTAAAAAATTTATTCTATCGTGATATTACATTTAGTGGCGATGATCATCCTTAGTCAGCGGAGTCAGGGAATCAACCGTAAGGACCTCTTACGCGGTGGTTCGCTGAACCGTGTTCAGCGAAAATTGGTAAGCCCTGTGGCGTCGTCTGCTCTGTGCCTAGCAGACGACAAAGCGAGGGTGTGGTCGCAGGCGGGAAGAGCGAGTTCGCCAGACGGCGCATGCGCGGAGTTTCGGACGGCGCTGGGGGTACGGGCCGGCCGCCGCTGCCGTGTTATAGCTAACAGTGTCCACGATAGTACAGCAAAAGGCACAGACGCGTAAGCAACACGCGCCCAAACTTGATAAATTTGGCTCAGAAAACTACCACAGAAATTTGCGAATTGCAAGGTGGCATGAATTGTGGACAGGTATTTTTTTAACTCTTGCATCTCAGCCAGCTCAGCAGCTTCAGCGCATCGGATGTCGGGGGGGGGGGGGGGGGGCAAATGACGTACGATCATAAGATGGCGGGTGAATGCCAGCCAAACCACGGGGTCAGTCAAAGTCGCCACTCGACCAAATACCGACGTGACAGGAGCTGGAACGTCGTCCGACAACAAGGAGCACAAGCATTATGAGTGAACACCCGACACGAGAATGTCGCAGAAAAAATTTTAATGGAACCGTTCGTCGATAAGAATCAATAATCATGTAATCAAGTGGAAATACACATATTCCATGTAACAACCAAATGCTCATCATGTTTACACTTCAACCTTTACTCCTTCAAAGTGAACACACCAAGAGTCGTGTTCACTGCATGCGGCGGAGCGTTTGAGGGCACTCGCATCTCTGACCCCCCAATATGAATAAATGGTACGAATTAGGCTGATAGTATCATGGTACACTCCTTTTACTTCTCCTGAACATATGACGCGTCACGAAACCAACTCCAGTGATGTGAAAATGCTATTAATTCATTTATTACCTCCAAGGGTCCTTATAGGCATTGCAGAGAGTATATTTAAAAATATACACGCATGATAATAACATCACAGCACACCAACATGAATTAGCACAAAAAAGGCCTAGCTACTAAAAACAATTATTACACTCGTAGGAAATGATTGTTTCTGTAACTTGTTAATTACAGAGACAAACACATCTCCGAGAACATTGTTTAATAGTATGCGATGATTCGGGATATCGGCATTGTTATGACATTCCATATACATATAGAAATAGACCATTTGAAAAACCCCATCAAGCAAAATTGACTGCCACATTTTCTTTCGGCGTAAAGCACGTGAATGAAACCCAGTCCACGTCGAACGCTTATGCAGCACTCTTTTTTAATAGGTACTGAGCTGAGTTCACAGTGATTGCTGACATAACATTCTTGTCGGATACATGCCTAGAGTGCATTCCCAGAGTATGAAGGCTTCATGTAATTAGCGCCCTAGCTACTATGCTGTTTCACCACAATTTGGCAAACGGCGAAGGCTACAGTGCCAGTGAGCCAATATGCGCATTGCAGAGAGGCATGTGACAACAAATAATCAGAGTGCTTTCTTTGTACCGAGAGTTGTCACATACCTTCACTCCGTCTCTCCGATTGACTGGAGAGGGCTGTAGCGTTTGCTCTTTAGTTAGGGTGCAACAAAGTATTGGCACAGCACACACTTTTGAAAAACAAAGAGTCTACTGAAGAGACTGATAGGAATGGTAGTCAACATTTTGGTACAAGACTGCTTTTTCGGGCAAGGGACGAACAGAAATACACGTTCTTTTGTCCGCGTAATTAAAACAAGTAAATAATGACCCGACTGATATAATAAAATCACGATGAAAAATTATGACTGCACTTCACTAACTCCCAGGAAAGTGAAAAATGTGTAGTTAGTTTCCCATTTCCGAGTTGCTTCAAATTTAACGAATTGTTTATATGTGTGCTGCTATCTCCGGACCCCTAAAGAGCAGAGCTGCATTAACAAAAAAGAAGCTAAATGTTCGAATAATGGGTGAGACAGCCACCTAAAAGAAGTCTGAACATACATTAGAGGTTAATGGGGACGTTTAATGCCGACAGGCAAGGTCAGGAGCCTACTAATACAAATTTCTAATTGACGCTGGATGCATAAATATGTGCACTGATCAATCAAAAAACGCGAATACAAGCTAACTGTCTTGTGAGTTCCAAGGGGATAAATAAACTGTTTTGTGAACGTTGGTCATAAGCTATTTTCCAAATGATTAGTTGAAATCCTTTGTAACGGTTCGCGTTCGCGTCACATAAACGAGCGTTAGCCTTTTGCCTAGAAAATACTGCGATTAAATGCAATGTACTGCATAGAAAGCACGTTATATGAAAATCTTGAAAACCGCCAATTCGTAAAATTGTTGATTACTACAAAGAAATAAATATCGCAGAAGCTTCCTCGCTAAAAGTTGCAGCGATTATGCATTCACCTAGGGTTAAAACAACTTTCCCCTTACACGCGACGCATACCTTTATTAAATTATCAGACATTCCAACGTTCAAACACAACTAGGGGAATGCGAAAATTTTGTGCTAAAAGAAATACCGTAAAATCGTTGATCAGAACAAGAAGGTAAAAATCGCAGCAGCTTCCTCGTTAAAACTGCTGATATTATGCGGTTATTTAGGACTGAAACAACTTCCCCTAGGGCCTACGCAACGGATACCTTTCGCTTCGATTCTAAGACATTCCAAAGTTGAAACAAAGCTAAGAGATTGCGAAAATATCATTCTAAAAGTTTTAGTGTAAACCCGTTTATTAGTATAAAAGATAAATATTGCAGGGGCTTCCTCGCTAAAACTTACTGATATTATGCGGTGACCGAGGGATAAAATAAGTTCCCCTATGCCCTACACGCGACGCATACCTTTCATTTCGATTTCAAACAAAGCTAGGACAATGCGAAAATTGCATGCTAAAAGTTCTATCCATCCTTGACCACATCTGGGGATACGAGCACTGCTAGGCGTTACGACTGGTGCCGTGTCACATGCATACCTCGGCAAACCTCACTCATGAGGGCCCTCACTCACCCTCACGCACCCTCATCTTCACAGGTGAGGTGAGGGTGGGTGAGTTTCTGAACCAGGAAAATTTATGAGGGTGAGGGTGCGTGAGGGCCGTGAGGGGTGTGGGGACCATGAGCGCGTGAGGGGCGTGAGGGCGATGAGTGCGTGAGATGTGTGAGGGCCATGAGTGCGTGAGGGCCATGAGTGCGTGAGGGGCGTGAGGGCGGTGAGTGGCGTGAGGGCCATGAGTGCGTGAGGAGTATGAGGGCCGTGAGGGCGGTGAGTGCGTGAGTGTGTAAGTGGCATGAGTGCGTGAGGGGATGAAGGCCGTGAGGGCGGTGAGTGCGTGAGGAGTGTGAGGGCCATAAGCGCGTGAGGGGCGTGAGAGCGGTGAGTGCGTGAGGCCTCCTTTAGACGGAGGAACTTTCTCAGCAATTTTAATGTTGCTGGCGGGCTGTTCCTTAGCTGTCCCTAGATTGACACAAATTCCTGAGGTCGGGTCCGGCTGGAAACAAATGAGCAACTAGGAGCGATTCGAAGACGTTTGAAGCGGCTGCATCCGATCAAGGATGCGATATTTTCATGTGATAACTCGTGCCGTAGATGATGACAACAAAAGACTTCGCTCTGGTTTGAAATTGATCGTTTTGGAAATAAACTGTTTCTTGAAGATGCATTAGTATTCTGAACAAAACTTAAATGCCTAAAAACAGGTTTACAGCGTGTAATTGTGTCTAAATAGTGCAAGAAAAACAAAAATTCATGATGATGATGGCAAATTGCAGCAATTGGTTGCTGCGTGTGAACGCTGGCGGCCCGTGTTGCTGGTATTGCGACGTTAAGTTTCTGGGCGAAATTGCGTGCGTGAGGGTTGTGAGGGCGGTGAGTGCGTGAGGGCTATGAGTGCGTGAGCGCCGTGAGGGCGGTGAGTGCGTGAGAGGCGTGAGGGCCATGAGTGAGTAAGGTACGTGAGGGCGGTGAGTGGCGTGAGGGCCATGAGTGCGTGAGGGGCGTGAGGGGTATGAGTGCGTGAGGGCCGTGAGGGCGGTGAGGGGCGTGAGGGCGGTGAGTGGCATGAGGGCCATGAGTGCGTGAGGGGCGTGAGGGGTATGATTGCGTGAGGGCCGTGAGGGCCGTGAGGGCGGTGAGTGCGTGAGGGGCGTGAGGGCAATGAATGAGTGAGGGGCGTGAGGGCGGTGAGTTGCGTGAGGGCCACGAGTGCGTGGGGGGCGTGAGGGGCATGGGTGTATGAGGGCCGTGAGGGCGATGAGGGGCGAGAAAGCCATTAGTGCGTGAGGGCCGTGAGGGCGGTGAGTGCGTGATGGGCGTGACGGCTATGAGTGCGTGAGGGCCGTGACGTTCAGTGAGGCTGAGTAAAGGGCTGAAGGTGAGTGTGACTGTGAGGATGAGGGTGAATGAGGGGCTAAAGTTAAGTGTGGTTGTGAAGGTGAGGGTGAGTGAGGGACTTAGGTGAGTGTGGCTGTGATGGTGAGGGTGAGTGAGAGCGACCTGAAATGCCGACCTCTGATCACATGTCTTAACCTTATAAAGTCTCATTCCTTCCGACCTTCACGTTATACCTGCGTCAGAGAGCGCAAAGAAGTGCGAAATCGTCAAACGCAGCGGCACATTACGACTACCGCGCACCGAACCAACTCGTATCTATCAGCTCTGGAAGCAGCCATCTTACCGGTCACTTCGCGGCTCTTGTGAGGCGACGTGCTGAGTAGTCTTACTTTTGCAAACAACATTGCGACAACACCCGCGGGGGGGGGGGGGAGGGGGGGCGGGTGAGCCTGTTTCAAACTTTTGGTTTATCACTTTAAGCACCCTCCTCCTCGTTGCGACCTTCGATAGCCCTTGGGTGTCTCGTGAGTTTCGAGCTTGCGCGCAGCCAAAGCACGATGAAAGGCAGCGATATATCGTTTGGAATGGAAAATTTATAAAAATTTTGAAGGCCGGAAAAAAAAACTACGAAAACAACAAACTTTTCTCAGAAGTTTTGAAAACATTGAAAAAGAAGTGTGAGCAGGAATAATTTAGCAATACTCTAAAAATAGCGACCAGGGTCAAAACGTGCAAGAGTTTTTGGCGAATTCTTGTGGTGTAGTATTATACTACAATAATTCTTTTGGCGCTAATACGAATTAAGTAGGCAATGCAGGCGAGTTGGTTTAGGACTTGCTCGTCCCGTGTGCTTCTCTCCTTCTCCCTGTAGTTTTGCGCGCTGCTCTTTAATTTATTAAGGTAATGCGAAGTTTTGTCAATTTAGCGAATTTCTCGCCACTCATCTGGCAACTGTCATCAAAAGTAACCCGATCCAAATGATAAATCCAAAATAATTAAATACAATCGACGGGTAGATCGCTTTAGCTTTGTGAACCATTGTGCGCAACTCGCCAAGTTGTCGGAACCGGGAGCGGCGTTTGCTTGGATCTGGTTTAACTTTCCGCTGCCATGGTGAGACCCCGTTCAAATATGTGGGTGAACTTCGATGCTCTCTACAATGGCAAAGACCAGCTCTATTGAGATTTTGTTGTGTAAAGTACGAATTTCCAAACGCAACCTGATTGAGGCTTCACATTTCAAGATGTTCAAAGTGACCGTTGAACATTCGACCTGCTGCAGAATCAGCCAAATTGTCCAGAGTGGAAGTTGGAATTATGCATTCCTCAAGAAGAAGCCCTTCCGTGGAAGTTGTGTGGCCAGAACGTCCACCGGTGGAAGACGAAAGCGCAAACTCTCCAAGAGAAACTGATAGTCCTATCAACCTGATTACATTGATGCAAGCATTTGTTGTCAAAATGACACCGAAGTGCCAAAGGACACTTGGTGAGGCATTCGCGCGAGCGATATATGTCTAAACAGTATCGGAACTACACGAATAAAAAACAAACATTATTGGAGATTTACGTTAATTAAGTTAAAATCCCTCAAAATAATGTAATTCTCCGTCAGCACACCGTTGCCCGCACTTCTTCCACGCGTGGCACGCCCCCAGAAATCTGGAGCAGGAATCTCCGTCAGGCACTGCGTCAAAGGCGTTTGAACATTTTACACCGTCCTGTGGTGTCCAGAAAGCGCTGCATGCGCGGGTCGGTGGCCGTGCAAAACCTTGTGCGTACGGCACATTGAGAGGACTCGACACGAGCGGTGCCAGAGAGCGGGCAGTTGAATAAAGGCTATCGAACACACAACAACTGGCGACGAGCGTTCAGCCACGAGGGCCTCGTCGAGGGATCGCCCGCCGCCAGGCATGTGCACGTTACCCAAAAAAGGTAACTAAATACCGTTACTCGTTACTCGCTCATAAACTAACTAAATACGTTACTCGCTACCGATTCTAAAAGGAACGCGTGAGTTACCTCAAAAGTAACGAGTTACTTTTCACGTTACTTCGACGACCAAATACACAACTGTTTTTGTTTCATGGTTTATTGCTTTCTTTTAGTAGTCGTTGCACTTAAGCAGTAGCTGCCTCTCAAAGTTTTCATCAGTTATGTTTCCACGCTTCCTTGAGAATACATCTCTGGCGACGCTGAAGAGTCGTTCTACCGACGCGCTTGAAGGAACGGCATGCAGTGTTGTGCTTCAGGAAGAGCTGGTGAATCTTCGGGAACTGCGCCTTCTTTGACGACAGCGGGTAATGGGTGATGTGCCTTATCGTGTTCGCAACCTCCGGGTTTACATTCGGTCCGTACCTGGTTCTAAAAGGTTCAACCAACGAACCTTATTGTGTTCGCTGTGCGAAGGACATTCCCAGCTGTAGATTTCAGTACAGCAACGTTTATCGCTGGACACGTCAGTCGAACTGTTCGACTGACGTGTTCAATGATATACGTTACTGTGCTGTCATACTGCTTAGTTGTTTTTCGAGTTGCTTACCTACCATTCTCGCAATAGACGCATACTCAGGTTAGAATACAAATCAAGGCCGTTTAAGCGGTGTTGTGCTAGTTACTCCTCAAAAGTAACGAAATACCGTTACTGGTTACTTGGCCTTAAACGTAACTGAATACTCGTTCCTTTTCTATAAAAGTAGCTAAATACGTTACTCGTTATTAAAATAGTAACTAGATAGAAGTAACTCGTTACTTGTAACGCGTTACGTACATGTCTGCCCGCCACAATATACTCGCCGGTGACGCCACGACGCCTTGGCGACCCTCGGTCGAATTGAACCGTTCGACGAAGCGGGCACGGACTGGCCAACTTACACTCTTAGAAAAAAAGGGTATCCATAGTCCTCCCTTAGGGAGGAACGGTCTTGTAACCTATGTTCCTTCAGAAAGGGAGAAACTTTCGTCCCTGAAGCAGGGGAGCAACTAGTTCCTCCGTCGCCTGCATCTCATTATGGCGGCCCTGAATCGAGCAAATCGAGCTCAATAAGGCTTACCGAGGACGCTACGTCTCTTGTACGGGACGAGAGGAGCAGCAAATAAAAGCGTAACACGAGCTTTCCGCGAATTGTGTTTATTTCCGAAGCCAGATTCCCCCCACAGGTACAGAAACTTGCGTTTCGAAAGCAGTTACTCAGTCTTCTCGTCGACAGCACTGCGATGTTAATCGGAGACAACCGATACCCAGTTACTTCGCGCACTTCACGTCTTACCTTTGCTGTTTCTCGAGTCACAATTCCCTCGTCAACCGCATATCACGGAGGAATGGCAAACCAATCCGCGAAACCAAAAGCCGCTCTCAAAAGAACAAACTCGAAGCCGCTGTTTATCGCGTAGCGTGAAAGAAGGTTAAATCGCTTGCCACCAGATGGCAGGGTCAAGCAGAGTAATTGCAAGTAGCTAGGCTAGGTGGCGCTAAATACTGCCCAATTCATGTTCTAAAAAAAAATTATTTTCTCAGGCCACCATTTCGCTGCGGGACCCTCCACTATACACACATCACGCATACTACAAGCATCAGGTGAACATACATTGAGCGCATACACATACATTGCACATATAAACATCAATACAACGGCACACTGACCCGCACACTACACCCGAGCTCCGCGTTTCCGTCTTTTATACTGGTCGTTTTGAACGTACAGAATTTCTCGGTGACTGAATAAGCAATGAAAAATATACCCAGCACGTTGATTTTTTTCCAGCAATGTCATACATCTGAGAGTATTTTTAATGGCCCCAGGGGATGAATCTCTTATTGAAAAGCAAACGCTCGATCATGCCGTAATTATTTGAAAGCCAATAAATCAAGCCGCTCCAATGCGGTTCGAAGCCATGAGTTTGTTTCGCCGCACGGCAAGTCGTAGCCTGTATTTCTATTGTAGTGTTTGTTTTTCGATTTGTGCTGTTCGCGCACGGTTGCAATTGCTGTCTTGAATTAATCTCTGTAGAGCGGATATTCACTCAGCTGGAAGTGATGCTTCACAGGCTGAGAAATCGCTTTTCGATCAACTTGAATGCATTCAAAGCCGCGACTTGCGGCAGGTGTTAAGTGTACGGAGCTACTCTGTGGCGAGCACGAAAAGTTCTAGCGCTCGTCCCAGCGCGCCACTTGGAGGGCAGTTTCTCCAGGAACCGTAGTATATTTAATCAGCAAAATAATGGGTAGCTTTTGTTTTCCGATTTTACCTACTATTCTTTTTCAATGCTAAAATTCCAACATGTAAATATACGTTCTTTACGTCATGATTTCGTACTGTTCAGTCCTTTCCTCAGAGAGCAATCGCTCTCGGGGACAAGACAACCGACAGTCACATTGGCCACTGTATGTTAGGAGCTTACTGTTCAGACCAGCGTTCCAACATGACTATCCGCACGTTGATCGATTGCACCTAATCCCTCAAGTGGTATTAAACGTTTTAATGTAGAGCGGAATGTCAACCTGCGGCACCCCGCCCCCTCCGATCACGGCCCGACCAGCAGCATCAATGCCCGACAGTTTACGTCATCTCATCTTGTTGTTACACTGCTGATACGCGAACACACGGTCATATCGGCGATAATTCCAGTCTTCTGTTCACAACCCACAACACTGCCATCACGATGTTGCTGCTATGTTGCTGACACGCACAAATACAGAAGCCCGTTGAACGCCGATTGCACTCGGCATCGGAAAACAGAACCGAACTCAGCACGGAAGGCACCCAGGCAGCCGGCAGCAAAACCTGCCTGTCTTGGACGCAGTTCCTGCGATTTCAATAACGTCGAGCACGTCGAAACAGTTCCGCGTGGTTTACGCACTGTAGTTTACGGTCATCTTACCCAGTGTACGTGGCGCTGCTGGCACTGCTCCTGAACTTCGCTGTTTCTAGCGGCTTCGTTTGCTCGTTTGATAAAATATTAGTGATAAAAACGTCAATGCAACCGAAATGTTCCGCACGTTTGGACTAGAAGACGGAATTACAGGCGGCCTTCGCTGCCGCTGAAGCTCAATCAACTCAACAGCATTTATTAAACAACGTGCGCGACCTGCTCGAAAAACGAAACCGAAAGAAGATGCGTCGGGAGGGCGAAAGCTTTCTCCCGTCTGCCTGGAGAAGGAGGAAAACGTCTCGGTCCTCCCTTCTTCTCGTGTCCGCTTGGGGGCGCGTCAGTAGAAGGGAGGAAGACGCGCCGTTGCTACTTTTTTCCTCCATTTTTTCTTAGAGTGTACATCAATCGACTCGGTCAGTTTTTCGTCGCAAACGTCGTCAAGCCAGGAAGGCAAGTGGCAGCGTTCATAAGCCTCACTGTCGCGAAGACGTACGCTCTGTTAAACATTTTGGCGGCTCCGTACATCCTGGCTAGTAAGTCGTACACCAAGTTGGTAGCCGTATTGCGAGAGCACTTGTCGCCGAAGCTTTCCATCATCGCTGAACGCTTCCGTTTTCACGAAAGAAACCAAATCGAGAATGAAAGCATCCTCGAGTTCGTAGCCGAACTGAAAAAGTTGGCGCAAACATGTGAATAAGGCGGCACCTTGAGCGAAGCCTTACGCGACCACATGGTAAGCGGTATCATCAGTGACTCCATTCAAAAGCGGCTGTTGTCGGAAGCTGGCCTGACGTTCAAAAAGGCGCCAGAAATCGCAATGGCGATGCAGGCCACCTCGGCGAACGCACAGGTTTTACCTGGCCGGAGCGTGTACGCTGAAGTGCTCAAGCTGGAGCGGGACAAGCCCGAATGCAAGCACTGCGGACTTACGAATCACATAGCAACTAACTTCAGGTGGAAAGGCTTAGAGTGTTGCAGTTGCGGAAGACGCGGACACCTTGTACGAGTGTGCAAGAGCCAGCAGTCCGGGCCAGCAGCTTCTCAGAACAGCGGATCACCTACACGAGGCCGGAGAAATCAAAGGGAAAAAGTCAAGACGCTAAACGTCAAAACCAAGGACGAGGTAGAGATGTTGGAGCTTCTGGGGACACGTCCAAGGCCGCTGGAAGTAACAGTGAAAGTGAAAACGATTCTCCTGACGATGGAAGTCGACACCGGCACGGCGGTGTTTGTACTCCCGCTAGACCTGTATAAGAAAAGATTCCCTAATCTCATCAAGGGAAGAAGTGGAGTTGTTCTCCGAGCATTTACGGACAACAAGGTAAAGCCGGTAGGGGAGGTACAGGTAGGAGTGGAGTACCAAGACCAAGCTCACAAGTTGCCGCTGCAGATTATGGACTTCAAGGGTCCTCCGCTTTTGGGACGTGACTAGCTGGAAGTTCTGAGGCTCGACTGGGCTAGCATCAAGGCTGTCCAACGCTGGGAGAAGGGGAACAAGGAACAAGTCGACAGGCACGTGAAGGAGTTTGCTCAGGTCAGACGATCTGGGCCGTCTTCAGTGGATTGAAGCTCACCTCAAACTAAAGAGTGGGTAAACTCCAAAGTTCCTCAAGCCGAGACCAGTGCACCATGCCCTGAAGGCAGCAGTCTTTAAAGAGCTGATGGCTTTGAAGGAGGCAGTGATCCTGACTCCTGTGGATAGCAGCGAGTTTGCGTCGCCCATCGTGCCGGTTGCCAATAAGAATGGCGACATAAGAAACTGCGGCAACTACAAGTCGACAATCAACCACTGCTTATAGGTCGACAACTATCCACTCCCCAGGATAGAAGAGATGTTTGCAACATTGGCAAGAGGAAAGTTCTTCTCAAAGCTTTACCTCTCAAAAGCCTATCTAGAGATGGAGATGCATCCTGCAGCGTGGAAGTACCTCATCATCAACACCCCTTTCGGGCTGTTCCAAGTGAACCGTCTTCCCTTCGGCATAGCGTCTGCACCGTCCATCTTTCAGAAGACCACGCATCAAGTGCTCCAAGGGTTGCCACAGACGACCTGCTACCTGGACCACATCTTGGTGACGGGCAGAAAGAAGGGGAAAGCATCTTGAAAATTTAAGATAGGTCTTAACACGATTACAAGAAAAAGATGCGTCTTCAGAAAGAAAAGTGTAACTTCCTCCAAAGGAAGTGACATATCTCGGTTGTGAGATCAGTCACAATAGTCTACGAGCTACGGAGAATAAAGTAGCAGCACTTTGAGATGTACCCACTCCAAAGAACAAGGCAGAGTTGCGTTCATTCCTTGGGCTTGCTAACTACTATGGCAAATTTATTTCTACCGAACTTGGCAACAATTGCTTCATGTGGGGTCTACGGCGGTGGTTCCGAAGATTCTGCAGAAAAGGGTCCTAGAAGAACCCCATGGAGAACATTATGGAATTGTGCGCACTAAGGAAATTGCTAGTAGTTATGTTTGGTGGGCATCGATTGATAAGGACATTGAAAGTGAAGTCAGAGGGTGTACCGTGTATCAGCTGCACCGAAACAACCCGTCCGCTGCTTCCCTACACCCTTCAGCATGGCCGACACGTCCATGGGAGAGCTGCATGTGGATTTGGCGGGACCTTTCATGAAAGAAAATATACCTCGTCCTAGTGGATGCTCACTCAGAATGGCCAGAGGTGTTCGTCTTTGAGTATACTACATCAAAGGCCATCATCTAGTGTGCACAAGAGTGCACGTTTTGGCTTGCCCACACCCATAATTTTTGACAACGGGCCCCAGTTTGTGTCTGAGGAATTTCGAGCTTTCTTAAAAAACAACAACAACGGTATAGCACAGGTCACGTCGGCACCATACCATCCCGCTACAAATGAATTGGCTGATTCAAATGAATTAACTATCTGCGGAAAACAACTTCGGGCCAAAACCCTCTTACAAGGTTGTCCCTTTATCTTCTGTCGTACAGGGAACACCCTGCACCCGACAACAAAGCAGTCCCCGGCCCAGTTGATGTTACAGCAGAGTTTCCGCACCAGACTGGACCTTCTGAAACCTTCAGTTGCAGACTGCGTGGCCGATGCACACTACCGTCAACAGCGGCAACACCCAGGTCGAGAGCGGACCTTCAAGGCAGAAAACTAAGTCTATGCCAGAGACTATCAAATTGGTGGCAAGGGGCAGCCAGGAACAGTCGTTGCGCAGATTCGTCCAGTGTCTTTCCAGTGGATGCTCCCCGAATCAGGTGTAGCAAAGACATCAGGACCAGTTGCTCCGAGCACCTTTACAAGACTCCGGACCTTTCGGGCAGCGTCCAGGCGAGGCAGCCGAGGCGTCTGCCACAGCTTCGACCGACAGCGCACTTGAAGACAGAGTAGGCGGCAGCTACCCTCCACAGGCGTCCTTGCCTGCACCATCCACAGTCCCAAGCCCAAGAAGCAGTCGTTTCACCGAAGATGCTGAGACGCTGATGGATGCATATGAGAGTGGCGGAGAGCGACAGACTCTTGTAAACAAAAAGTACTTGCTGTTAATGGCTTGAAGTTGTTTGCTGAGTATGTTCCAGTTTATAAAGGGGTGAAAGGTGTGGTGTCGAGAGGGCGCTGCGAGCGCAGTGGCGGTACCGTGAAAAACCTTATGTGCACGGCACTTTGAAAGGACTCGGCACAAGCGGTGCCGGAGAGCGGGCAGTTGAGTAAAGGTCTTCGAACACAGAACAGTCTCATGATGGTGTCCTTGCAGGCGTTGATTCATCTGAAGGAAGAGAAAGAAGTCGGGCAGTACAAGGTCTGGACAGTAGGAAGGCTGAGGCAGCTTTGCTACATTGTGCTTGTCCAGCAACTCCCTTGCGCGTAGCGGCGCGTGGCTCGGCGCATTTGACCATTTTGGCACGCTGTCCTCAGCTGCATATCGCCTGACAATGCACGCAGAATTTTTGTACATTAAACATTCCCACTATCATTCTCACACTCACACGTTGGTCAGAGTCCAAAAGTTCTTCCACTTTTGCCACATTTTCGTCATTTGTGCTTCTCGACCGACGTCTTCCGCTTTGCTCCTCCTCGACATCCCCTCTTCCTTCCTTAAACTTTTTGTGCCATTCGAAAACTCATGTTTTTGGCGTGGAATCCTTCAATCGGCTTCACAGATCGTGGCAAGTGTCCCAGCACCAAATGCGTATAGTTTCACGCAAAACGTGGTCGCATACCGCCGTTCAATCGTGCACCGCGTTGTGATTTCCAACGACACGAAAAAACAACGGCTCACTCCGGATGCGATTCACACCCTGCACAAGTTCAGAAGCCACTGAACCGGATCGCGTCGTATGCCTAGAATACTTCACTAACGTCCTTGCCCAGTGAGGCCACCCTGTACCCAGCCCCCATCGCTAGCAAAACTTATTCCTGATACTTGTTGGACAGACCCTGTATTCTAGTGGAAAGCTTTTGTTCGTCACCGAAAACAGATACTGGAGGGCGCACAAACACACCGCCCTCCAGGCACTTGTTAGGTGGTCGACTATCGGAGGCAGAGTACCCTCGAGTGATGACAGGTAGAAGACAAAATCAACCCTGCACTTAGTGCCATTATACTCACGGACGGCTGGAAGAACGTACGAGGCGACAGCCCCTTGAACTTCGTGGTGGCCACGTCAAAGTCCATCCTCTACATCGCGGTAAGACCACCGGCACAGAGGATAATACATCACAGGAGAGACTTCGAAGGTTACAGAAAAACTTGAAACTGAAAAGGTTTTTGCCCTGGTTACCGACAACGCAAACAATGTGAAGGCCGCGTGAATGATCGTATGTCAACACTTTCCTCGCACCCCTACTTTGGCATTTTGTGCTCATGAAATGAACTCGCAGTTTTCCAACCTGTTGAAGATGATGACATTGCAGGAATTTCATAACAAGTCCAAGTCTGTAATCAAGTACTTAAAGAACTCTAACGTTTGTGCAGCCCACTTTTCAAAGAGGCAAGAAGAGTGCTAGGCTAGAAATCGAACTCTTAACATACCAGCTGAAACTCGCTGAGCGCGCAAATTCTTGTAACTAGATGGTATTTTGAAAAACAGGGAAGCTTTACAAAAATCGTTGTCGCCGCTGAGCTTCAAGTGAGAAGAGAAATAAGAAGAACGGTTTTAGACAAAGATGACTTTTGGCGAGATGGGCAGAGCGAAAAGGAAAGAGAAGCCGAAATCCTGCGTGAGCGACGCAACTTTTTGTCGTCCGTTCGCGCCTCTGGTTTATCTTTCGATACAGAAAACGTAATGTTCACAAACTTACGCATTTCATCACAAGCGCTAGCACCACATACTCAATAGCATTCAGCTTTCTGCGATGTGTAGTTCATTTATGCGAGCCGGAAAACTGGGCTTTATTTTCTCTCACGAACCCGGCATTTAGTAGATTTCGATTATTACTCCTCGACCTGATTCCTCAACGAAACCCAATGAAAAGATGCAGGTCATGGCTATTTTTAGTTTCCATACAGTTCATAATTTCTATTTCAATCTTTGTTGCAAAAATTTAGCTTAACAAGTTTTTTTAATCCTTGATTAGACTGCATTTTTTTCCTGTTTCTTATGAGTAAACAAAACATAAAGAGAAGCTTTTTTTTTGTCAAACAAATTTGTTTTCTTTTTTCCCTTCCGAGCTTTCATATCCCTAGATATCGTGCTGGAGGTCGAGCGTTCAAAAAAGACGCCCTGCCGTTTTCATCCTATCAGTAACTATAGTACGGGTATTAGCCAGCGACGGGAAGAATATCGTGGCTCTGCGGGGTCGTCTCTATGCCCTTTTACGCGGCTGAAACTGCTACTGGCGTTTGTTTACCTTTTAGAGTCGCCGACACCTTTAATAAACGCCGGGCGTTGCCTATCGTGTTTACTCTTTGAGCTTTGTCATTCGTTCTTCGGTCTCCCTATCAGCTGATGCTGCAGTCTCATTCGTTGAAGAGCGATATTGAGATGCTCGACCACACCCTGCGTTTCTAAAGCTGTCACCGACAATAGCTGTAAACGTAGATTTTGAAAAAAGAAAAACTCTTGACTTAAGCACACTCGTCACTACAGGATCTACGGATTGAACTTAGAAAAGCTCGAGCCCAAGTAAAGTTTTCATGCTACAAAGTGTAGTTAAGGTATATACTGCTGGGCCTAGAGTGACTGGAGCTCCGTGACTACCTATAGGATACTATATCTTGCGGGGCAAAAAAAAGTTGCTGTTGGCTTTTTGGTTTTGTGTGTAGGAGAAAAATATCCGATCTCGAGAAAATGTCTACCTCGTCATACAGTCGGTAACTATTCAATAATGTTGCCCAGAACTGCGTCGTGATGAATACAGGGGTGAGCCAGGACGAAGTAAAAGAGATACTCAGGTTGCACAATGACTACCGGCAAAAAGCTGCCCAGGGACTGCTTCCAAAGCTTCCCCCCGCCGCCGACATGATGGAACTGGTGAGCTTTGTTTTCTCAACCGAAACAGCCGCGGAGCATGGGAGTGCGTATATTTTGCGATTGTGGTGGGGCGATATGTAAGAATGCGCATGTACACTTTCTAACTAGTTATTAAAATGCGTAATATAAAAAGTAGCCATTGGCTTCGGCCTTTGTAGTATAGCGGCTACTACTCGGTACCCGGGTAAAAGTGAATTTTATAAGTTGGACATGCATATTAGAGTTTTGGCGCTGTCACAATATTTAGAATAGAGTCACGCATTGTCTTAAAGCAGTTTAGAAACGGGGGCCTTCTACACAAGGTAACATATAACGTCGGTCAACGAAGAAGTCAACTTAGCTACACGAATATTTTGGTGAAAAATTTTCGTAAAGATGGAGGCTGACGAACTTCTGCGAGACGTTTGTTCCTCTACTTTGTGGCCTGATCGGTGCTCCAGAGCCGCGGTCAAACTGCTAATACACGATGCAAAAGACAGTCTGCAGACATGTCCCAAGCATGTACGGAGGGAACATGCATCGAACATTCTTGACGGGTGTCCGCAGACGATTCTGTCGCCACGTCTGCAGGGAACATATCATGTCTTTTGTATACGAGGTATATGGAAAGTGAACGAGGCTTTAGGGCATGCTATTTTCTCCTCTCAAAATACCGAAGATGTATATATCTATATATTTTTCTTCCCCGATACGTGAGTGCATTTCTCAATTATATTTATGCTCAATTAAGCACTTCGGGTATAGACAATTCAGACGATCGAGTAATTAGATGGAAACACTGGTTTCGGGGCGGTACCTGCAGAGTTCGGTGAAGGACGGAAAACTCGAGCTTAGTCCTAGGTCGTGAGAGAATCCGTCGGTATACTCAAAAAACTTACCGAGTTTGCGGGCATCTTCTAAGTAATAAAGTGCAAAAAACAAAAACAAAAATAAAAGAAACTACTTTTTGTTTTTTATTGACGCAAAACAAAATTACGCATCGCCTAACGTTCGTATGTAGGCCAAATGTAGCGCTAGTGGTTGGGACAAAGTGCCAAAGTTTCCGAACGTGCCGTTATCTGATTCAAAATTATAAGCGACCTTCGAAAATATTTAATGAGAACAACGGCAGTTAATGAAGTGCAAGAATAGGCGGAGATGATGACGTCTGCTAACAAGAACGGGTTACATTCGCTAATCAAACGGTTTTGAGAATCGTTCATAAATTTTGAATGAGTGGGTTGTGTAAGTGCTGAAACTTTAACATCTAGTACCAGCCGCTAGCGCTACATTGGTACCGAGACAGTGCTTTCGACTATGCGTAGTTTATTTTTTTTGGTGAGAGAAACACCTATATTCTCCCCAAACACCCGGTATATTTACTGGCAACAAACAGTTATATATGTAAAAAAAGGGGTAAAAGGGGGGTGGGGGTAAAAAAAATTAGTTAAACATAAAATTTTTACAAGTTACGTTATAGAATTATAGTATTTTTACAAGTTACATTATAGAAACAAGGCCTTTATTTTTATGAGAAGATATTTTTTTTACTTTGGCAATAATTGAAACAAAAAGGGCCAAAACATTACATATAGAGAAATGTTATTCGATTTCTCGATTAGACTATTTAGAAGAATGATTTCTACCCAAGCATAGCTGCAGGGACAGATTTAGCAGTGTAAGAACATCATAATAAAAATACATCTTCAGATAAAACATGCAAGGATATCTGAATTAAAAAGAAAAGCTTCAGATTAGACATGCAAACAAAAGAACAACGATGGTTAAGAAATTAGGAACATCGCGCAAAAAGACGAGGACAACGAGAGTAGAGCACAGGATGAGCGCAGCACCGCCACCTTAACGATGGTTAAACTTTAATATGCTATATTGGGTGCTCAGTTCAACGGTGTAGGTATGTCTAGAGAGAACACACTACATAACGTTTGCATTTCCTATGGTCTTAAAACTTGAGAGGATTCCTGAACCCTCTCATCAGGACTGCTAATAACAGATGACAAGGACCTGCGTTCTGAGATTGCCCAACTCTTAAAAAATGCCAACGGACGCGCAGGTATGGGACACAGAGCTCGCAACCATCGCGCAAGCACATAGCTCCCAATGCCGGTTCAAGCACGACTGCCTTGACTGCCGCAAAGTTCGTAAGTGAAATCTCCTCGTTAATATCTTCTGGAACAGGAAAATGTGCGGTCACGTCTGACAGCTGCGTCATCTGCAACTGAAAAACCAGTGACTGTGGGGACGATCATGTGATAAGACGAACACAACGCGACACTGTTGGCGCAAAACAAGCCATCATCGTTTTCTTCGTTTTTTATAAATAACTGATAGGCTTATGGACAAACTTAACTCACTGATGTCACGCCACTGCAATAACGCTGCTGTCGTACTGCGCATGCGTAGACACTTCACTCCTCTCGAATTTAGTTTTTGCGTACGGAAAGAAAAGCGCCAAAAACTGGGACAGAGAAAAGAAGACGACAACTCAAGGCAAACTCGCAACTGAATTTGTATTTAGAAAAACACTGTTTTAAATACACTTCAAAACACCCCACATTATTTTCCACGTGCCCACTCTTTATTAAAAAAATATACGCTTTTTATCTGTCAGGGTCAAGGAAGGTTCACTGATACACTTACCTGAACCCTCTGTTTTTATAACTTACGCCTCATGAATTTCCCTTCTTGTCCTGTGTCGCCCCAGGATAGTAATGTCATTGAACACTGGTGTACACACACATCGGCTACAATTCACAGCCAAATGCCAAGAAGGTGACTGTTTGAAGGAGGCAGCGTGCTCTCTTGCGCGATCATTCACACAGCGGCCTGTTTGGCCTACGTAGAACCGACCGCAGGAAAGCGGTATGTCATAAACAACACCGGTTTGACACTCCACAAACTTATTCTAATGTTTTTTTGTTTTTTTTTGCCTTTGTCGCTTTTTTTTAAAGGACCATTCATTTTTCTGCATAACGGAGATAGCTTATTGGGTTCTGAAAAGACGACGAAACGTCATAACCTTCCGCTACTTTTTCAACTTATGAGAGACCGCGGTAATGTATGAAGGCAGGTCTTATGTTTTGGCCTTTACGATCATTTCGTTCAGCACCTCTAAATTTTTTAAAGGCCCTCTGGAGCTTCAAAAATTGATTTCAGCGGAAAACCTTCACTCACGAGCCGATCGTCCTGTAGAAGGAAGCTCCTTTCCATTTCATCGGGACAGGATTTTTTTAGAGCAGCTGTGACAAGGTAATCATCGACATACCTGTATATTTTAAAAACGCTTTCACACCCGAGCCTCTCAAAAACAATTTAGTCGCAATGTGCTAAAAAGACTTCGTACCGCGACGAATGCAAGAAAAAACATCCGAACAAGTTCGTGAAATGTCAAACCGGTGTTGTTTATGACATACCGCTTTCATGCTGTGGCTCCTACGCAGGCCAAGCAGACCGTTGTGTGAATGATCGCTCGAGAAATCACGCTGCTTCATTAAAACAGTCACCTTTTGGGCAGTTGGACGTGGATTGCAGCCGATGTGTATGTAGCGTACACCAGTGTTCAATGACATTGCTATCAGTGTATCAGTGAGCCTTCCTCAACCCTGATAGATGAAGAGCGTATATTTTTAAGTAAAGAGTGGGCACGTGGAAAATGACGTGGGGTGTTTCAAAGTGTAGTTAAGACAGTGTCTTTCTAAATAAAAGTTCGGTTGCGAGTTTGCCTTGTGTTGTCGTCTTCATTGCTCTGTCCTAGCTTTTGGAGCTTTTCTTTCCTTACAATAAACCGACTAGCCCAACTCACCATTTTGTTGGTTTCCGCGCACGCGCGGTGCCCACACATGGTGTGGGCAAGGCGGGCTTGTTTGGAAACACTGTGTTAGTGTATAAACAACACCGCATTACTCCGCTCCACACCAAGTCCGAGCGCAGCTGACTTTACGATCTTATGGAGCCAATCAAGCAGCCCCAAAAGTGCATCGTCACGTTGCTCGTCCTTTTGTGTGCACTGCAGGGTCCTGAGCTTCCTTCCGTGCGTGAAAGCAAAATCCGAAAATTTCTTGCGTGTGTAGTAAACACTTCAGTGAAAGCGACTTCTTCGTGTGATCCTGTTGGTTTCAATGTGAACTTCCGTGTGTGCTGGTCTCTTGTTAGTTCCAAGTTGATTCCTTTTTGAATTTTGCAAACCAGTAAAGAAACATTTCTTCCTCAAAATAACTGGCAAGAAGAAGCGGTGGCTGGCTTCCGGAGTCGTTTCAATTAAATCCCTCGCTTATTCACCCGGACGACGCGAAACGTGCGAGATCCCCTCGCGATCCAAGCCTTAAATTTAGTAAGCTGGTGACACCTCAGCGTCCCATAAAATGAAGTATACACCTGCTATGAATTACTACCATTTGTATGTTAAAGTTTGTGAAACTAAATGCGCATAATGCGCATTTAGGTAAGCCATTCGCAATAAAAAAATAGAACAAATTATTCAATCGCCTCAATCGGCCGGGCCATGTCCGGCAATTTAGTATGCGCCTCCGCCACCACCGACCGCATCGGCAAGTGTGGCAAACCAAAACCAATGCACGACCCCCAGCAAGAAGCAATCATCCTGCCCGGGACCAAGCACTCCAGCTCCCCCAACAACCCGAAACCCCAATTTCGACACCTCACCCGCACATGCTCCTCCATTTACGCGGCACTTCCATACCAACAGCACACAAAACAAGCAAATTCCCCCTTGTCAACAAATACAATAGTATTTCGCCTGGACAGACCAGATGCCAGAGTAGCATGTTTTGACAAACTGGAACAGAAGCTAGACCGCCTAACCAACAGTGTAGGTAAACTCTCATCGACCTATGAACGCCACAAAATGCGACTGACCCTGCTAGAACAAGGTGCAGACCGCATGCTCAAACGTCTTCTCCCCGACGATGATTGGAGCTCCGACAACATAGACTACACGCTCCAATCACAAAAGAGACATATTCCCCAAGAGCAAGACGACACTGCGAGCACCCACACAAAGAACGCAAGGGTGGATAGTCAATGTCTCAAATAAGCTCTGAGAACCTTCATGTTTGGCAGTAAAACTGCAACAAAATAAACCAGCACAAAAAAAAAGAATCAACAACATTAATCACGCAATATCTTCTGAAATCAGAAACTCCCCCATGTCATACTTTTGCAAAAAACGTACAAAGCGCAGCCCCCCCCCCCCCCCAAATACAAAGCAACACACTCGGTATAGAACGAGGATGACCATCCATTCTTATCAATTTCCATGAGACGTGGCATTAAACACTTTACGGAAACAGCACCGGACAACATAAAACTATTCGCCTATTACGACATTATACCCGGACAACTAACAACGCCCCATAAAGCTTTACAACGTCTACAATCCAGCCAAATCTAAACATGACTTCAAAATCATCTTTAAGCACGCCAAGAACGATGAAAGGATAGACGACGTTTATATCAGGGATACTTTAATGCATTCAACACGTCATGGGGTACTAGGCAAACACCAAAACGGGCAGGCTACTAGAAGAGAACATACATGGCTTTCGGTACACTGTTCTCAACACGCCGGGGTTAACGACCCGCACGGGGACACGCGCACAAGTTTCCACCACACCGGACCTCGCACTGCACAAAGGGCGGTACGCCACTACGTGGGAGAACAGCCAAGAGAACCTAACTAGCGATCACGACATACTACACATCATGATACGAATCACGCTAAGAAAGCGCCGCACAAAGGTGGCCTTCACAGACTGGAACGAATTTCGCAAGCTGAAGCAAAACACCACGGACAGCGAAAACGATACCTTAAACACGTGGACCAAAAGCCTAATGGAAACTAAAGAACAAGGCACCAGCTCGCAAACAACTTCGGCGCCAGCAGACGAGTCAGACCCACATCTCCATACCTGTCTGGAAAAAACATCAAAAAGTTCACTCACACAAAACAAAAACAACCGTTAGTGCACGTTTTTTATTAAAGAAACCGTTTTTAATCGTGATAGCTGCGAACCAACATAGCCACAACGTGCTCTGACATAGCGCGTCGTCTGCTCGCGTTTACCAGCTCCGTCACAGTAGAGCGCCCGCGAGGTGGGGCCACCAAAACATCTCGTCGCCAATAGTCTGCGCGCACCGGTTTCCTTTTAAAGCAGAATTCGAAAAAGCGCCGATATTGTGTTCGCGCTCAGTGTCACGCAGTGTACAGGTGCACATGCATGCGGTGCCAAGTACAATATGTAAAACCAAGGCGCACCTAGGGGCTCAGGTGCATTCTGGGAAACATTTGTCAACGAAGATTTTAGTTTCGGTTTCCCCGTCGGACCGACGCAAAGTGGACAGCGCGCGCCTGTACCACGAAAAATGCAACGGCGCGTACCTCGCCGAGTCTTCGTAGGTTGACCTACGTGTGCATGTGATGCAGTAATTATATTTCTCTTCTCGTGACTTTATCAGACGATAACTAACTCAAGGCGAAGGCAAGCCACGCAAATTGCGCGAAAGGCGAAGACGAGGTGGCAGATAGTGGCCAAATGAATCGGACAATAAAAGTGAAAGTCGGTGGTGGCTTAAGAATGCACGATAAAACCCGACATAGAAACATTGTGAAAGCCCGATGGTAATCTTGGTGCTGGCGCTGCTAAAGTATGTCGAAGTAAAAAAACATCCTTTGGGAATGATTATCTACGTTAATGCGAATAGCATCAAACGGTGCGGAGTTATGCGCGTTCGTCAGGTGGCCGGCACACTCTGAGATACGCCAGCCCACTCTTGAGGCGATTCTAAATTTGTTGACACTTTCACAGCCCTGCGCACGATCTCCGCAGCCCAGCACGTGCGTTTGTGTCACTTAGGAAGGCGAGCAAAGCACGTGCCATACGCACGAACACTCAAAATGGTACCGACCAGACTTTCTGGCGTCTCAGCTAGTCTCAACCAACGGTACTTTAAACGCTTGTTTATATCTTTACCATAGGACGCGCTTTACAGCGCTGTCACAGCTACCGGTGCGCGCGTTCACGCACGAGGGCTCATTCCGCTTCGTGAGGCTGAGCACGGCCGCTACATCACCCTCTCCCGAGCGCGGGAGAGGGTGAGCTAGCGGCCGTGCTCAGCCTCACGAGAGCGGAATGAGCCCTCGTGCATGGAACGCGCGCGCACCGGTAGCTGTGACAGCGCTGTAAAGCGCGTCCTATGGTAAAGATATAAACAACCGTTTAGAGTACGTTGTTGACTGCCTTCATAGCTCTGTGGTTAGCGCGTCTGCCTGCTGATCAAAGGGTCAACGGTTCGAATCCCAGCCGGCGCCGGTCTTTTTTATTTATTTATCGACCCGCGGCGTAAGAGGTTAGATAGCCAGATAGATAGATAGATACATAGATGAAAAGTGCGTGAAGTATCCAAAGAATGCTATTCGCATTAATATTCGCATTAAAATAATACACCCACAGGGAATCAGTGCGTAGTGCACGCGGATTGACATTAAGTTTAGATCCGCTGAAGTGACGTGGCTTGCCTTCGCCTTGAATCAGTTACCGTCTGATAAAGACCTGTCTGTTTTTCTTCTGTTTTTGAGACCTGTCTGTTTTTCTGTTACTTTTGCTCTTCTAAAAGACCCCCAGTCTCCAGGGTAAACGACGAAATGGTTGACTTCCACCAGCTAGCCTGTACTATGACTCTTTTTTTAAGAAAACTATATTTACTGCAGAACATGCACAGAAACACATGAGAGCAAAAATCGCATCGCATCGTGCCGCCAAGCAGCGCGTAACCATAGCAACCGTCGCTGACGCTATCACGGAACGGCACAGAGGTGGGCCACGTCAGCGTTCATGGTTACAATGCTTGTCGACGCGATGCGATGTGAGTTTGGCTCACATGTGCTTCACGTTTTACGGCTGGCCGCGGTCTGATGGAGGAAACCGAAACTAAAACCCTCGTTGACAAATGCTTATCAGAACGCACCACAACCGCTAGAGGCGTTTCGGTTTTGCACATTGTCCATTGGCTGCAGCTGCGATGCTCTAGTCACAGTCAAATTCCGATTGGAACTGCCTTGCCTCGTTTAACAGACATCCAACCAACTCCGCTCACCGACACGATAAGAAACAACTTTTGGGCAGCTCAATTTTCAGCAGTGCTGTTTGTTGACTTTCTGCCAGAAAGTTCGTTATTTGTTCGTCATCAAGGCCGAGCCTTTGAGAATAGAGGCTCAACAAATTAGCGGGACAGACATGAAGAAGAAGGGCTCCTGAGGGGATGTCTGTGGCTGTATGTGTCAACTCACCGCAAATTGTTGAAAGGTGGGACTAGAGCTCGCACCGCATGCTCAGATATCGCGAGTTAGATTCCTACTGTCGCCGGATTTTGATATGATCAGGAATTCTATCGGCGTGCTTGCAGTTACCCCTGTGCGATGCATGTTCAAGTCCATAAGCGAGTATCTTTCGTTCATGGCCAAAGGACCATTAAAGGGGAAGGAAATGAAATGTTTGAACTTATTTCTTTGTTTAGATGTACTCTATGTTGGGCTGGCCACCCAGAAAGACTAGACTAGACTAGTGTTTCTGGGCTGCCAGCAGAAAAGTCAAGAAAACTAATTTTAAAATGAATTAACGAGTTTCAAAATTGTGCTTCATGGCGCTCTGTGAAGCACCGCCGTAATGCCGCCGCGTCGGGAGTTCCTAAGAAGCAGCACCAGTTCGCGGCACTTGTTTCCATTTTTCTAGCAACGTGCTTGTTTAGAAAAAGCTGCCACACTTATATTTTCATCCGGGTAAAGTTATGTACCCATCCTTGCGCATTCAATCACCATCGCTAGCATTATATTCAAGCAGAATTCCGGAACAATGCAACACATCGGGGACAGGGATACGCAATTTTCTGATTGAGTGAATAAAAAACAAAGGGTATACACCGGAAAGCAATCTAAAACAGCAAAAAACTTCGACAACCTGTCAAGCTGTTATCTTTCGTTCATTGTTCTTCGATAGTATACAATATATATTTTAATAGTTTGGTGCCAATTGTTTCTAAGGAGAATTTCTACCGTTTAGCGATTGTTTTCCAATTGGTTTTAGATTGTTCCTCCATAATCATGCGGAAGTCACTAATTGGAGTTGCGTTTTTCTCCGAACTAGACGATATTTTCAGGTTGCTCTTCGTCCATCACCTAATAAAACCCCATCGATAGCATTACGATAGTTGGATATCGATAGATTCTCAGTATTCGACTATAAACTATTTCACAATAGTTTGCCATTGATAGTGCGCTATCGAGTTTCACGAAAGTCGATTATCGATAGCTTTACGATAGTCAACTATTGAAAGATGCTATCGATAGGAGTATCGATAGTGTTACGTAAGTCGACTGTCAGCTAGCACTATCGATAGTTTTTTTACTATCGATAGTGAAATTGGGCTTCCACTATCGATAGCATCTATTATCGATAGTTTCGCATCACGGGAACAGCTTGTATAGAAACGGCTGTAGGAGACTACGATGGCGAGCTTAGAAGCACCGGAGGATACGTAGAGCGGACGAGGGCAAGCGAGCAACTGCTTGCAACTGCGTTACAATCTCGCTCTCCCTCGTGCTCTTCAGTGCCACACGGTAGAGGCTGTAGGGTACGGGATAGCATAGAGGACCTTCCCGCAATTCGTTGCGCGTTTTGCGCGCGGACTCTCGGTATTTTTACTAAAGGTCTATTGCGCAGGTTGGCCAAAAACGGCAGGAAAATTCTGCAGTTTTGAACGGTTAAAGAATACCTGTTCCTCTTGCTGCCAAAAAACGTGCTGTACTCAGTTGCTATACTTATAAAAGGCACAGCACGCACATGCATAAATCTTTTATGGAAAACCTCCCTGTTTACAAAATCGGTAGCCAAACGGGGCACTGCACTGCAGCTCCTAAAACAAGGAGCTTAAGCCTATGCTGCAGAGGGCAAGGCATTTGCAGCAAAACTTTTTTTTTAATCTAAGAAATTATTTTTATTTTTAATCCTGACGTAAGAAGGACCGTTTATTTTCGCAGCAAGATTCGCCACGGGCCAGAACATGTTCAGGTTCAAGACTAATGATCCTAACCCAGAGGAGCCAAGTGATTGGCAAAGCGCCATTGCCTCCTGGGAAGAAAAGGAGGAGCAGTTTTTTGACCCATCGGAAGTGAAGAGGCTCAGAGGAAGGAGCGCCAAAGCCATGCACCTGACACAGGTAACTTCAGCTGCTCCCCGAACATAAGAATACAAATCAACAAAGAAGATACAGAGGTTAAAAGACAAACTATTCTTCCTTTAACCTAATTCTAGAGGCAGCCGACGCTACGAGCTGATGGCACCAATCAGAGAGACTAAAAAGCGCACAATCATAGTGTTCTCCATGTTTCTTTACGTGTTTTATTACCGCTGAACCAATCACAAACATATTTGTTTTCATAGAATCAACAATTCATGCAGGGTAAACAGAATTAAAAAATACTTAGAATTATGGATGGAGATAAATGCATCAGGCATAGTGCAAAAAAAAAAGAAGAAAAAGAGTGGGATATATAAAAATAGGTACAATAAACACACTTTAAACGTTAAAAGGATCATGGGATAATATTGTATTACTAAGACTATAGTCACTGGCAGCTTAATACACAAAGGGAATGGGAGTCCCAAGCACCTGACTATCGGTCCACAGTCAATGACACTGAGGGATTAGCTTTTACGCTTTGGGTTTCAGTCAGTGGCGACAGACATCTTTCAGACCTAATTCATAGGCTAATGTTTCTGTAATATGCGAATATTTTGTATGTTTGTTTTGATGATGGTGTTGTAGATTAAGTGGAAGTTGCTAGTCGAGACGGGATCTGATCCTAAAGTTATTCGTGATCTTTAGAAACTTACGATGGAAAAATGAGGCCTGTTTCCGATAGCTGACGTCATTTATCTCTATGTATTTGTGGGATTCCGTGGTCGCCATTTTCTCATTGAATATTTTCTAAAATTGCTCATAACTTTTGAACCAGATAACGGCAAGCTCTGAAAATTTGGAATCTGGTCCAGATCGCTAGCGCTACTTTGGAACAAAGAGTAAGCTTAGGCAATGCGTACTTTATTTTCCCGGTTAAAAAATTGAAAGCCGTTTACAACTCCCTGTAACGCCGAATTAGAGCGCAGCTCTTGAGGAGGAGGATGGAAGGGTACTGAGGGGAGGGTATACTCCTCCTCCCTCCTCCTTACCTCGTCATCCTGCCTGCTGCTCTGCCACGGGGGCCACGTGGCCCCCGTGAGGTCACGTGACCTCAGGGGGTCAGCGACCTCCAGGGGGTCACGTAACATCAGGGGGGTCACGTGACCCACATGACGTCACGGTTGTCATGTGACCTCACGGTTACGCTGACGGCGATGCCGCTGAAGCCGGAAAAACGGGCGCCTAAGGCCTCATTCACACAGCCGTTTTTCCCCCGGCACGGCGGAAACGCCGGCCGTCCTTTACGCCGGGGAGAGGGTGTTGGGACCGGTTTCCGACCGAAATCGGGCCGCCGGACCCGAAATGGGCCGAACGAGGATGTCCAACGTCCCCGGCACCGGCGGGAGACCGGGAGCGCCGGCGCCCCGCCCCATCGAGGGACGGCCAATCACAAAATAGGAAACTTTCGCTAAATCTGGCGGATTCTCAAAAGTTGGGTGACCATGGGCACGGCCGCGGCAGGGAGAATTGACCGTACTGTGCCCTAACGCACGAAGCCAACAAAGCTCTTTTCGGGAAGGAGGGGAGGCCAGCGAGACGACTGGCGCATTGTGTGATGTTTACGGCTCTTGAACAACGGGCATACAGAGATTTGGATTTACCGCTGAGCTGCTGCTCGAAATGGTGAGACCACATCGGTTCCTTTGCGATAGACGTAAATGCGATTTTAAGGAAGAACAGCCGAAGAAACAAAATACGGTCGTCGATCATCGGGGACGAAATGCGGCGTAAGGAGTGATTGATGTGAAACGTGCTCGCGGTGGGTCTTGTCGTTTTTGTTTCGAAACGTGGAGACAAATAAAGTGTTTTGAAACATGCAAGATCGTTATCGGCGACCCAAACGCAAGCTCCAAGGAACAAAACAGTTCGTGGCTGCGCCCATCGACGCCGATAGTCCGCTACATTTGGTGGTCGACGCCGCCAGAAAGCAGCCACAAATACGGGATTACAAGATTGGTAGTAGAGATCGAGGGAAGTGTGAAATTGCGCACGAAATAATAGGTTATACCGGTTATACAGTTTTACGGGATAGAAACGTTCGACGCGGAATTTGAAAGGTTCAGAAAGATGTTTAGGCTAGGTGGCGCAAGCTACCGCCGAATATAAGCGGACACAGCCGCCAGCATCCATCTATTCCTATAGCCACCGCCGGCAGCTCCGCCGCCGCTGGTTCGAACACTCCTCCGTCCCCGCACCGTCCCGTTTTCGGCACGGCGCCCACGGCGCTTTCGCCGGGACGGGGCGAGACGCCGGCTGTGTGAATGAGGCCTAAAAACTGCGCTCTTAAAAAAAAAAAGATGAACCAAAAGTTTTGGGCGACACCCGGTAAAATTGAATTGTTGTCATCCGAAATGCTTGTTGTTGTAGAGTGCTTGTCCGCGCTCCAACCTAAGAGATAACATTGTCAGCTCGTCAATACCTTATCTCAGTTGAACGGGAAAGTGTGGAGGTTACGTTTGCTGTAACTTTGTCACTGTGTCACGAGGTTTACCAACGTGTCTAATTTAGTGTTTCCATTAGGTTCTTTGGGCTAAATCTGTTTACCTGGGATGCGGACAGACAAAGTACAAGTTCAAAGGTGAAAAACATTACCAGAAACTCTTCACGTGCATCTACGGACCACAGTGAGTCTTGCCAAACAAAAATGACTCTCACTAAAAGCTACCTTAGTTTTCTTTAGAAAAACAAATAAACTAAGATGACATAATGTTTAGATCCTACAGCTCCTTAGTTTTCATACTTTTATTGCACATATGTGGCTTAAGCAGGCAAAGATAGCTTACGCTCATCTCGAGCTTTTGACCATACCTTATCTCGGGTCATATTGCCGCCCGCAGAGCCGAGAAAGCAACGCTCGGTCACGGTCTTCTAGAAGATTCCCATTCATTCTCGCACTAGTTGTAACTTTCCCTTTGCTTTGTTGTTCTCGAAAGTGCCAGTTCATCCTCGCCCCGAGCGCGCGACGCCCGAGCCTCCTTTGCCGAACTTTCGAGATAGCGACGCACTGTAGATAAGCAGCTACCCGCGACCTTGTCGAGTCAGAGAGTCGCCGCGCGCTCTGTTGTCGCCGCCGAATCGCCGCCTGCTTTTCTGCTGCCTCGACGCTCTTTCGTTCTTTACTTATTTTTGGTTGGCACAAGTTCGCCTATTAAACCGTTATTTTTGAGTTCACTGCTCGTCTTCGTGTCACCTCCGTTCGTGACATTTCTGGTGGAGGTGCGGGGTAGAAGAAGAGCCACGACGATGACCGCTCCACCCGTCCGTTTACCTGCCCGTCGCCCCTCGGACTCCGACGCCTTTCCACGGAGAGATCCACGAGGACGTCGAGGACTGGATCCAACATTACGAGCGCGTGGCACGCCATAACGGATGGACCGCCGAGCAGTACCTGCAGAACCTCTACTTTTCGTTGGAGGGTACTGCGAGGCACTGGTTCGAGAACCACGAGGCTGCGCTCACGTCGTGGGACGCCTGCGTCACCGAGCTGAAGCGGGCGTTCATGAATCAGCATCGTAGGCAGCGGGCCGAAGACCTTCTCCAGGCGAGGACTCAAGGCCCCAACGAAACGGTCACCAGTTTCGTTGAAGACATCCTCCGCCTGAGCAGCCGCGCCGACCCGCAAGCCACCGACGAGAAGAAGTTACGCTTCCTTATGAGAGGCGTGAAAAGCGAAATCTTCGGCGGACTTATTCGCAACCCCCCGACGACCGTCGAAGAATTTGTTGCCGAAGCAACAAACATCGAGCGGGCGTTAATGGCCCGAGCGCGCCACTACCATCGGCTCAACGACGTTTCGACTCTGGCATCGGCAAGCTCCGAGTTCAGCACTGGTGCCGACGAGCTTCGCGACATCATCCGAGACGTCGTCCGTGAGGAACTCCGAAAGCTGCTCCCCGCTGCTGAGCGTCCGGCGTCGCTGTCAGTCGCCGAGATCGTGCGCGAGGAGGTGCAGCGAGCCGTCCAGCCGGAGTCTCCCGTCGACCTGCCACCACCGGAACAACCGACGGTGAGCTACGCCGCCATAGCCAGACGACCGCCGCAAGCTCCCCGCCAAGCTGCGGCGCCACCACGACGTGAACCTCCAGCGCCGCAGTACTCCCAACGTCGCGAAGATACGGCAGCACGTCCGACCAGAGCGACCTACGCCGAGAAAAACCGACGTGTGGCGAACGGCCGACCGACGCCCGCTTTGTTACCACTGCGGGGAAGCTGACCATGTCTACCGCCGTTGCCCGTACCGGCAGCTGGGGCTACGCGGCTTCCACCCCGACGACCCGCGACCACGCTACGGCGAGCGACCCCGGGACATCGACGAATACCTCCGCCGGTCGCCATCCCCGGGACCGTCTCCCCGCCGCGGTTTCCGATCGCCGTCACCACAACGCCCTGCATCGCCTCATCGTAGGTCCCGCCGAGAAAGCCTGTCCCCCCTGCCTCGCCGGGAAAACTGAGTGCGGCAATACCGGGAGGTGGTATTGCCGATGACGAACGACGCCAATATCCTCCACAAACGCCGGAGGGCTCCCACACCAGCGACGAGACGGATAGGAACGACGGTTCTGCGACGGTGTCGAATAACCTCGACGTTACCATCGACGGCCACGACGCGAAGGCACTCGTCGACACCGGAGCAGACTATTCCGTTTTAAGTGGGAAGCTCTCTCGCCGCCTTCGGAAAGTGATGACGCCGTGGGATGGCCCGAAAATACGAACCGCCGGCGGACATCTCATCACACCAGTGGGAAGGTGTACTGCGCGCGTGAACATCCACGGAGAAACCTGCCCCGTGAAATTCGTCGTCCTCAAGGACTGTTCGAGAGACGTCATCCTTGGCATGGACTTCCTCTGTGAGTACGGTGCCGTGATCGACCTTGGCGCAAACAGGTTGACGCTGCGAAAGCCCGTTCTACCTCCGGAGGGACCCAAAACGACGCCAGCCGCCGTCCGAGTCATTGCGGACCACGTGAACCTGCCGCCACGGTCGAGTGTTCTTGTGCCCGTCGTGACCGATGCAGTTGCCCGCGGGAAAGTCCTTCTAGAAGGCAATGTCCAACTGCTTCTCGGAAGAGGAATAGGCGTCGCAAGGGGCATAGCGGAGCTGCAGGATGGACGTTCTGTGGTCCTCGTGACGAACTTTCGACCGGAGGCGCAGCACCTCACGAAAGGTGCCGCTGTAGGACACGTCGAAGAACTCCGGGCCGACGCCGAAATCGCCGCGATCTCCGAAGAGCCCTCGCCGTGTCAGCCGCACAGTACACCGCCGCCGCAGCTCGACGTTAACCCCAAGCTCAGCGCCACGGAACGACGACAGCTCGGAGACCTCCTCGCCGAGTTCGGCGACTGCTTTGCGACGACGTCGAGGGTGCGCCAGACAACAGTTGCTAAACACCGCATCATTACCAACGAGGACGCGCTCCCTGTGCATCGGCCGCCGTACCGGGTCTCCCCAAAGGAACGAGAGGCCATTCACGAACAGGTGCAAGAGATGCTGAACGACGACATTATTCAGCCTTCGAGCAGCCCGTGGGCCTCTCCGGTCGTACTGGTGAAGAAGAAGGACGGAACGCTTCGATTCTGCGTTGACTACCGGCGGCTCAACGCGGTGACGAAGAAAGACGTGTATCCGCTCCCCCGCATCGACGACACGCTGGACCGGCTGCGCCACTCACGGTACTTTTCGTCGATGGACCTTAAGAGTGGCTACTGGCAGATCGAAGTCGACGAACGGGACCGAGAAAAGACTGCCTTCGTCACGCCCGACGGACTGTATGAGTTCAAGGTGATGCCCTTCGGACTCTGCACAGCGCCGGCAACGTTCCAACGTGTCATGGACACCGTCCTGGCGGGCCTCAAGTGGCAGACATGTCTCGTTTACCTCGACGACGTCGTGGTATTCTCGGCCAACTTCGACGAGCATTTGCGACGCCTTCGGACCGTTTTTGAGGCAATCAGGACCGCAGGACTAACCCTCAAGCCGACGAAGTGCCGGTTTGCCTACGGCGAACTGAAGTTCCTGGGCCACGTTGTGAGCAATGAAGGTGTAAGTCCTGACCCTGAGAAAACTCGCGCCGTAGCGGCCTTTCCACCGCCCACCGACAAAAAGGCCGTCCGAAGATTCCTTGGACTTTGCGCATACTACCGGCGATTCGTTCAGGATTTTGCCAAGCTTTCTGCGCCGCTCACGCACCTTACGAAAGACGCCGTGAACTTCGAATGGGGTGAAGAACAACAACAGGCATTCGACGAACTGAAGCGACGGCTCCAGTCACCACCGATTCTCGGCCACTTCGACCAATCAGCCGAAACAGAAGTTCACACGGACGCCAGTAATACAGGTCTCGGAGCGGTACTGGTCCAACGACAAGACGGTGCGGAGCGCGTGATCGCATACGCTAGCCGGACGCTGTCGAACGCGGAACGCAACTACTCGACAACCGAGAAGGAATGTCTGGCCGTCGTCTGGGCCATCACGAAATTCCGCCCGTACTTGTACGGGAGCCCATTTCGGGTGGTCACCGACCACCACGCGTTGTGTTGGTTAGCGAGCCTGAAGGATCCATCGGGACGCCTCGCTCGGTGGAGCCTACGACTGCAAGAGTACGACGTGACCGTGGTCTACAAGTCAGGCCAAAAACACAGCGACGCCGACTGCCTGTCCAGAGCCCCTGTCGAGTCAGCTACCGGATGTGCCAAAGACGACGGCGACGACGACGACCACTTTCTCGGCGCGGTGAGCATTCAAGGTATGGCAGCGCTCCAGCGGGACGATCCGGAGTTACGTGCACTGATCGACCACTTGGAGGGACGAGGGGGTACGATACCCCGAGCCTTCTCACGTGATCTGCCAAGATTCGCTGTCCGGAGAGGTATCCTCTACAAAGAAAACTTCGGGGACAGCAACTCGACGTGGCTCCTGGTGATTCCTGCTAGTCTTCGAGAAGAGGTCTTCCAAGCCTGCCACGACGACCCAACATCTGGTCACCTCGGCTATAGTAGGACTCTTGCACGGATCCGAGAGAAATACTACTGGCCCAAGCTCCCGAAGACTGTCCACCTCTACGTCCGTTCGTGTCACGAATGCCAACGACGCAAGAAACCACCGACGAAGCCGGCAGGTCTCCTGCAACCGATATCGCCCCCGACTGCACCATTCCAGCAGATTGGAATGGATCTTCTCGGACCATTTCCGCCGTCGACGCAGGGAAACCGTTGGATAATCGTGGCAACTGATTATCTAACCAGGTACGCCGAGACAAAAGCACTCCCGTCGGGGACCGCCGTGGAAGTAGCCAAGTTCTTCGTGGAGTCTATCGTCCTCCGACACGGCGCTCCCCAAGTCCTGATTACGGACCGAGGATCCTCGTTCATGGCGCAACTGACACAAGAGATTCTCCGCCTGAGCCACACCGACCACCGCCGGACCACGGCATACCACCCGCAGACCAACGGGCTGACGGAGCGACTAAACAAGACCATCGCCGACATGATTTCGATGTACGTGGACGTGGAACACAAGACGTGGGATGAAGTGTTGCCCTACGTCACGTTTGCGTATAACACGGCGATTCAAGAGACTACCGGCATTACACCTTTTCAGCTGGTGCACGGCAGAAAGGTGACGACGATGCTCGACGCCATGCTGCCCCACGACCCGACGGACGACAGCACCGACGACGCCCAGCTGGTCACCCAACGAGCAGAAGAAGTACGCCAGCTAGCCCGTCTTCGAATAAAGGACCAGCAACGTGTGGACGCTGGCCGGTACAACCTTCGTCGCCGCGACGTGGAGTTCCAGCCCGGAGACAGGGTGTGGGTGTGGACGCCCATTCGCCGCCGGGGACTCAGCGAAAAACTGTTAAAACGCTACTTCGGACCCTACAAGGTCATCCGCCGCCTTGGGGACTTGAACTACGAGGTGCTCCCCGACGGAACCCGACCATCAGGACGCCGCCAGCCACGACCCGAAGTCGTCCACGTCGTTCGACTCAAGCCGTTCTACGCACGATAGGATTGCGATACTGCATGTTTATTTCGTTTCACCGTAAATTTTTTTAGCCATTTCTGTTTTCCTTTCACGTTGCATCGGGACGATGCACTTTTAAAAGGGGGATAATGCCGCCCGCAGAGCCGAGAAAGCAACGCTCGGTCACGGTCTTCTAGAAGATTCCCATTCATTCTCGCACTAGTTGTAACTTTCCCTTTGCTTTGTTGTTCTCGAAAGTGCCAGTTCATCCTCGCCCCGAGCGCGCGACGCCCGAGCCTCCTTTGCCGAACTTTCGAGATAGCGACGCACTGTAGATAAGCAGCTACCCGCGACCTTGTCGAGTCAGAGAGTCCCGCGCGCTCTGTTGTCGCCGCCGAATCGCCGCCTGCTTTTCTGCTGCCTCGACGCTCTTTCGTTCTTTACTTATTTTTGGTTGGCACAAGTTCGCCTATTAAACCGTTATTTTTGAGTTCACTGCTCGTCTTCGTGTCACCTCCGTTCGTGACAATATGACATACAAGCAGCTGCGGCTATATACAAATTTTGACGCTTTTCAAAAGTGCACGTCCGCCAGCAGCTGCAGCGTCGATTAGCTGAGGCTGTCATATTTTGGGCATGCACTTCGAGCATGCATATATATATATATATATATATATACGACACTAATGCCGCGTCAGCGTTCGGCGCGTACCCGTGTTCACAAATGGCGTCAGTTTGGAGTGGAAAAATAATTGGGGTTGAGTGGATATTTATACAGCGCGTAGGGGGGTTGATCCGCCATTTCAAAGTTGCGACGAGTCACTCGCTGTAGATGAGCAATATAGCCACGCCTTTTCAAACATGTACGAGTGAGTGAAAAAAGGCCCTCCGGGAAAAATCGGTATGTTGCGAGAATGGTGTTGTTAATGAAATACCAATGGAATGTGGGTTTAAGTGCGTAGGACAGACGTCACGCTGCAACAATTACAGATTACACGAACACAAATGAAGTGCGAACAACAATGCACAAAACTCTGAAATCGCGAAACATTTTCATGAATCTAACAATTGCACTGCGCTATGGTTGAAGACAAATCATACACAAAAGGATGAATGATGTAAAAAAAAGGGTCGTGTGTACGTTTATTAAGCCTAGAACTTGGTTTGCCTCAACGGGCGACGGGTCTCCCAGCTGTAGATGAACAATTTAGCCAGTGCAGTACAACCACTAGCCTGCGGTCTTCAACGTGCATCACGTAGTAGTTATACACGACCACATGCCGGTAGGATGCTTATCCAGATCGAGACGGGCAGGGGTGGGGATGGGATTCAGGATCCTGGGTTCCGCAGCGCGAACTTTCGCTACACGTGCTATGAGCTGGTGTGCGCTAGCACACTCGGACACCGATCCCCCTTAACAATGTAAAGAGAGTAGTAAGGTAGACTGTGCGTATAAAATCTTAAGGCAATTGTACAAATAATAAACTAACACAAAAACACAGGGACAAGAGGAAGAAGAGACAGCACGTTGGCGCCAATGCGTTGTCTCTTCTTCTTGTCCCTGTTTTTCAGGCGTTCAGTTCAGATGAAAAACCAACTATCCCAACTTAATATTTTGTATAAGTGAGGTTTCGCTACATTTCGGCCGGAAGCAATTCAAAAGCTTTTCAAAATGTAGTGTCATTCTTTTGTTGCTGTTTTTTTTAAAACTTCTGACGTGCTTTGGCCCAAATGCGGTTTCGGTGTTCTTTTTTTGGGGGTGGTGGGTGGTGAGGGCGTCTTTTTGAATCAGACGCGGGAACTGGGTTTGTAATAGAAGGGGAGAGATATCCTTTTGTTCTCGTTTGAAGGAGGATGGATGATGCCGTATCGCGTTGACCTCTAAGGTTGTCAACATTCTTATATTGTGTGATGCAGACTGTTGTGCTTGAACTTTGTAGACTTCGTCCTTTTGTGTTTTTGGAGATGACCTTGAGATGGAGGCTATGTAGGGACATAGACTAAATGAACAAGTTAGCGGAGTTTGTGACGTCGTCCTGTCTATTTTTGTCTCTTCCACGTTTTGTTTTCATCTCTTCCCCAGTCTCGGGTCAAATGAGCATAGTTATAATTCGCGTTGTCGAAACTCGTTTCCTCCCACCCGAAAACAGTCGGTCGACAATTGGGATTAGAACGTACCAAATATACTGAAAGTCGTGGTTCATCTAAGGCATACATTGAATATTACAATGAGAAAAGAACACGAACCCCATATTTGTGGCCTCCAAGAAACTGGAAATCCGTTAATAATAATAAAAAAAAACTTTTAGAAATCACGAGTGAGTACATGTAGTACGCCATTCTCAATATGGTGACGTACCACGGGCTGGACGACGATGGCGGAGCGCGATGGACCAACGTTGCGACGGACGTGGGGCCGATACTTCGAACTGTCGTCTGTGGTGCATGCGCGCTACTAGATAATTGCTCGACAAATGGTGCACGCTAACTTAGTCGTTGTCGTCTGCTTCACAGTCTAGAGGCAGACAAACAAAACGAAACAAAAACGTGGTCGGTGTAGCCACGTGACTTCCTGCAACTCTCGACTAGATTTATCCCACGTCCTCGGGACATATCGTCCATATGTCCGACTAAAATCACTGGATCTCGGAAAGTAGCGCCATTGCCTTCCCGCCTGCTAGCCGGACACAAACAAATACCAACATCATGCAGACGACAAAACCTCTCAAGGTGATTGGCTCATCGCTGTCGGTTGCCATGGTGATCGCCATTTTGGACCTTTTCAAAGCTTCGAAGCTTCGAAAGGGTCGTTAGAACCAGTCGCACCAAGATCGCTATGGAGCATCATCGTACTGAAAGCGTTCCTCGGCTAATATGAGCGTCTTCGGCACTGTGTATGCAATAAACTTATCACTCATGCTATAGTTATCACCCCGATCTCTTATCAATTATGTTGCTCTTCTTGCGTAGTTTCGAGACAGTAAAATTATTTTTCAACGCACTCCAAGCACTGACGTTGCGTAATGTGATAGCGGTACGAATATGTACGGCATCACACGCGGCGTCGATGCATGGAGGCATTCGAAAAATAATTTTGCAATGTGACTTAACACGCAAGAAGAGCAACATAATTGTAAGAGATCTGGGAATGAGCATGAGTGATAAGTTTATTGCATGTACAGTGCCAAAGTCACTGATATTGGCCGAGGAACACTTTCAGTACGATGATGCTCCATACGATGTTGGTGCGACTGGTTCTTAACCACCCTTCCGAAGCTTCGGAAACTTTGAAAGAGTCGAAGGTATGGCGATCACCATGGCAACCGACAACTTGTCGTCCGTATTGTTGAGCATTTGTTTGTGTCAGCCTAGCAGGTGGGAGGCAATGGTGATACTTCCCAGATCCAGTGACTTTAGTCACGACCATAACTCTATGCTCATGTTTCGGTTTCGAGCGAGTTGAGTCTTTTGCTTCAATAAAAATATACGTGACCATGTAGCAAAAACTCGATTGGACGGTCTCCTGACGTCATATTTAATAGCTGCCTGGCAGACATCTGCAGAGAAACTATAGCACTACGTAAAGAGTGGCCACTCAAGCCGTTTCGTGGCCCAAGCAGTTAGGGTTACTCTACTACCGCTGTGGCCGCTAGTAAGGCGCGACAGTGCCACTTGTTTTGAACATTTGTCAGGTATGTATTGATTAACTAAATACTTCATTGTATAGAGGTAAACTTTTCAAAATTATTACGGGCTGACAGAAACTTTCTGCGAAAACAACCCCAACGGCTGTGGCTATGGCTGCAGCGTGGACGGTTGGCTTCTGGAGTCGTGGACTCTGACGGGGGGCGGATGCTTCGGCTGCTTCGGTCTGTGTCTCTGGCCTCTGTTGTGTGCGTTGAAGTTGGTTCCATGGCTTTGTTGTCTCGTGGCAGGTTTCTAGTCATTCCTCACGGTGCGGTCATGGTACACGGTATATGTAAGAAGTATTGTGACTATAGTTTCTGCTTTGTTGACGGACATTTGCATCTCGCCCATTGAGTTTGGAAGCCACTTGGGCCAGTCATATGTGCAAGCGCCTTTCAGCTTGCATGGTCACATGTGTGAGCACCTTTCATGGAACTTGACGGCGATTTTTTTAAATGCCCTCCATCACATTACCTGCATTAGTCGCTGTAAGCCTCGCTGTAATAACAGTACTTTTTTTGCAGTGTACAACTGTTTGACGCGTTATTCACATACCGTTTGTGTGTATTGTTATTTCTCGCAACGTATGAATAACATACACGTCGCTCCTCTGTCTTCAGAGTTGATGCTTGTTTCGCTTGTCATAGTTACAAAAATAAATACTTTTGTGTGTCAGTACCCTCGGTGTCGTCCCATCGTCGTCCCTTCAAGAGAGTTAGCACAAATGTGAAAATGTCCTTTTCGGGCGTGCGGTCAGTTTGAGTTATATGTAGCGCTGGATGACTTCTCTTCTGCAGTACAATTAAGGTATGCTTATAAAACCATTCTATTTAGAAACAAAAAACCATGCTAGTTACAATAACACTAACTCGTTAAAACTAGAGGGCGTGCTCTCACTGCCCGATACAAAAAATATCGTCAGAATTCGCCTTGAATCCATTCATTCATCTGGCCCCGGCTGTTTACACTGCGTGTATCCATTCATTCAACACTCAACTCAGGGGACTATACTGGCCGCTGGGTGCGCACGCTGACAGCTGAATTGGGCCGCTGGGGCCTATGGAAGTGTCCGCTCTTTTTTACGTAGCAACTACATTTCTCTATGGACAACAAAAGCAAACTTTTTCCGGAGTGCGTTTCTTGACGGATGTTGAGATCCAGAAACTTCTAATGAATTAAAAATTTCGATGGCAGTGAGCTGGCGTAGCCTTAGCACGAATCTGAGTGAAAGTGATGAGAAGTCATCAGCGCCAAAAAAGCCACTAAAAAAAAAGAAAGAGAAATCTCGACGACGCTGATGCCAATCCGGATTCCGGATGACTTTGTTTACCAATTTGTTCACTTTAATTTAGTAGTTGCCAAAAGTCTGAACGGAAAGCAACGTAATCCTGGTAAATAACATGCACGTATTGGAAGCCTTTGCCCACTGCGTTTCTGTCCAACTACTTTTTTTTTCTTTTTGTTGGAGAAAACATTTTTTGGCAGAGAGGGGTGCACGCAGCACGAAAAAAAACCCGACTTTAAAAACACACTGCCCCCCCCCCCCGCCAAACACAAACACACAGATTTTTTTAAAGGCGATTTGATATGGTGTCAGCAGACTACCAAGTCTTGAGAAGGCTAATTTCTGCTCTCATCAACGTAAATAAGAGCAATGTCAGCGACTGTCACCCCTGACGGTGTTGATTGAGGAGCGTGATCGGCAGGGCTTCGGCGTTAGCACTTACGCACCATCGAACTTGTCGCCCGCTACTAATAATATCGGCCGTGACGCCAAGGATTGCGAAGGAACCAAACATAAGAGGGCGCGCCACCGAAACACTTTATCTGCCAATAAAACCCAGGAAATAAGATAGGGCTTGAGAGTGACTACACTTAGGCATTTGGTGCTTATGAAGCAAACGCTGACATTTATCCAGGCTTTATCTGAGCGTAGCAAAAAACAATTTGCCGTCCTTTAAAGCGCAGCACACGAAAACAACAACAAAACGTTTGAGATTGTTTGTGATAAAGCAAAACGATATCGTCTGAACTTCCTGACACCATACGTAAAACGTCTAAAGCTGAGCAAGTTGTATTTTTCAAATCGCAACGATCGCGCTTTGCTCCTGCTCTGCACTAAGCGCCAAAATGGCGGCGCCCGCAAGGAAATCGCCGAACGGTGTATCAATATACTTTAAGGGCAGCTGATTTTGT
>JAZHYW010013713.1:0-27813 GCA_037355805.1 Ixodes ricinus | reverse complement strand
GCGTATTGTTTGTATCAAGGTGGCGGGAAGTGGCTGTAAACCTAACTCCCCGGGCCTTCTGCGACGCTTTAGTCGAGATATTCTCGAGGATGGGCGTTCCTGAAACGGTCTGTTCCGATCAGGCCAGTGACTCAACCAACGCTCAGTTGGTTGAGTTGCTGCCCGATCAGGGTAGCAACTCAACCGACTCAACCAACGCCCTCATAAAGAGATGGAAGGGCCCAGAACGTGTGGTCGAACAGAAGAGACCTATAGTAGCCACCTCATCCGTTTCGACGACGAATCACAGAGGGTGGAAAATGCGGACAGGTTGCGTCCATATCACGAGAGGCTGTGCACGGGTGGGGGGGTAATTTGTGAAGAGGATGAGGACTTCGAAAACATTCCCGACGTTCCCCTCAAGCGACGGGTGATGCCTAACTCTCTAGGACGTCCTCGGAGCGTGTGACCATTGGATCAGAGAAGACATCGACAGCTACAAGATCTGCTCCACTCCTTTGTGGAGATGTTCAGCTCCGAGATTGGGAGATGCAAGATCGGCGCACACACAATCGAACTCATTCTTGGAGGGAAGCTCAAGCAAAGCTACCCGTACAGGATACCAATGGCCTATTGGGGCGAAGTGGAGCGCCAGATCGGCGGGTTGCTCGATACGAAGCTAATCTATCCCGTGGAGTCAAGTTGCTCGCACCCAGTCGTGTGCGTCGGAAAAAAGGATGGCAGCATGCGTCTATGCATTGATTATAGATAGTTCAATGCCCTAACGCTGCCTGGACGCTTTCCCCATGACGGACGCATCCGAGACTCTGCACCAGGTGGCTCCGGCAAGCTTTATTACAACGCTGGACATGCTGAGGGGTACTGGCAAATCCCAATGGACCCTGCGTCGGAGAAGTACACGGCCTTGGTGACGCATGGAGGCCAGTATGCGTGGCGGGTCATGCCTTACGGACTGAAGAATTCAAAACCCACGTTCCAGAGCGCAATGAACGAAGTTTTGTCGCCGCATCGTCAGTATGCCTACGCGTACATCGACCGCGTGGCCGTCTTTTCCCATTCATGGGAAGAACACCATCAAGCACCTGACGGCGGTTCTCCTGGACACTGGCGGAAGTAGGTCTGACAGCTAACCTAAACAAATGCAAGTTCGCCCAATCGGAGGTCCGGTACTTGGGACACGTGGTGGGTTCAGGACTGCATGCGCCTGACCCCAATCGGATTGAGGCGATATCGAAACCGAAGCGTCCAACTACCAAGAAAGAGCTTCGTAGTGTGTTGGGGCTATGTAACTATTCCAGAGACTACGTGCCGAACCACTGCGACGTCGTGTTTCCCCTGACACAGCTGACTGGGAAACGGGTGCCAAACAACATACCCTGAGGGCAGCAGGAGCAGGCGGCGTTTGACGCCTTGAAGCAAAGCAAAACGTCATTCGTTCATGTGATATAAACCCGTAATAACTCCTATAATATCGTATAAGATCACTAAATTAACAGTTAGGAGATAACTGTTGGACAGTATTCACATTGAAAATATTCTGACGATTTTGAAGCAAATTAAGTTCAATACCCGACCACTTTCGTCGAAGTAACCGGCCTCAAAAAATAGACAGGATCCTTCAGTTCACCAGGAAATCGACTGATTGCATAACGGGCGACGTATATTGCATGGTATATTTTAGTTTCAAAATAATCTTCCTACGGGACCATTTTTTCCTACCATGGACTTAAGATTAATAGTTCCGGGACCATTCGTTCCGAGACCATTTGTTGCGGGACTATTAGTTCCGGGATCATTATTTCCGGGACCATTTGATCCTTCACCCGGCAATTGCACCAGTCAAGCTCCAAAGCAACTGGGAAACCAGTCTAAAATATTTCTGAAAGTGTAACTGTATTTGTATGAAGAGCGTTGTTCGTGTTTTTTTACCGTGGTTCGTTGTCCTTATTTTGAGTCTGAAGAATCATTTCAACCTTTCGTGAGTTTGTAACGTCCGCATCCGTGGAACCCGGCCATGTCAAGGGACATTGTTCCTATTCCTTCCTGTATCTGTGTGTCAAAGTGCTTAGTTTTGGTGAACTGTTTCGGTCCGGTTTCCTTCTGGGCCTGCTGTTATTGTTTTGTGCCTTGGTGGGTTCGGGAACAAACTGGCTCAGAAACTGGGTCACCTTGAGAACAAAGTTATTTTCTTGTATAAATGTTACGATGAGGATGATCTTCGGAGATGGATATAAAATCGTCGTAGAAAATAAGTTTTGTCGGCTGAATTTCGAGACTCTGTCTGCTACTCTTTTTGTCCCTTCAAATTTATCTCCAAGTTCCGTCCCAGTCTCATGGTTAAACATCATGATAAAATATAAATATTTTTTTATGGCGTTCATTTTTGTTAGATATCGCTCCCGCACTACAAAAAAATGACTGAATATTTCGGGTGGCGGAGAAAAGCTCGCCGAAGAAAAGGCTCACCAGATAAAAGCTCACCGCAAACCGGCAGATCTGTAGAAAAGCTCACCGGCCCTTGAGCGGACGCAGAGAAAAGCTCATCAAATATTTTTTTCTTAACCTTTGCGGATAATTGTCCGCTAAAATAATTGTCCTCTGTTTCGCAATATTGTTGAAATTTATTGGGCACATCTACTAATATCTCAGAAATTATTAATAACTCATTCTGACTATTAATGACGCCGCAAGTATAAAATCAAAACATGGGACACCCGTTCAAAAGAAAACTTCATTCACAGCTTGATAGTGCGCCGTCCGTAGCTCTGTCAGATAAAGAGGTTTGTGTTTTGCAAGCTAATATGAATGGCGGTGTGTGAACCGTTTCAGCTCCGAAGATTGTGTGGTGGCTGATACATGAGTAGGTGTTTGTTGATGTAATTACTGTCGGCTACGCTGTTTTTTTTTCACTAATAAAATTTTAGTTGCGAAAACAGCTTCGTCCTGTCGTGTTTGTTGTCTTCACTTCGTCTTCGTCGTTTGAGCTGTTTTCATCGGTAACCGGACAAAACTTTCACCGAACAAAAGCTCACCCGTTTTTTCACAGACCCAAACAAAAGCTCACATCATTTGTTTGTTTTTTGCTACCCCGGGCGAAACACGGGCTGGTATAAAGTGCTGACGCGATGGACATTGCACCATTTTTAGGAGAACTGGCATCCCATCTTATGCAAAGGTGTCGACAGATAAGCCATAACAGGCAGAGAAGCAACGATTTGGGACCAATATTTAGGTCACTGAAACTGAGTGGATCTGATAAGGTCAAGCTTGCTTGACTCAAGGTATGCCGGAGCACCCTGTGCCACGCCCAAGAAACTTCGTGAACCGAAGTTTTTGAACCCGAAGAATGACCGAAGTAGCGAAGTCACCCTTTGTCGACCTCGCTTTTTCATTATGCTGATGTCACGCTAAACGCGCACATAAAGGTTAGGCACAATGTCTCTTCATTACTAATGCCTGGGTTTTCTTGGGGTTCAGGTTAATATTTTAAGTGAATGGCTAGAAAAATTAAATTCATTCCGTTATTCAGCGTCGTAAATGTATTTGAAACCAAGGATTATTTCAGGCTGTTGTGAAAAGGAAAGTGAAGCAAAACTGAAATATACACACCATTGAGTTGCGAAGTTTTAAAATATATTTTTAAGGAACGGGTGTGGCTTTTGAACAGATGACCAATTTAGAAAGCTGTGCGGATTTTGGATGGGCTCGCGTTCGCTCCACCACAGCTTGTGTTTGAAGGACTAACCTACATCAAGGAAAAGTCTACCGGTGACATCGGCGACCTGCTGGACTACTTTGATTACACGTATGTCAACGGCCCCTTCCGTTATGCTTCTGCTCCTTCTGCGGCGGCACATAGAGCGAATTCTTCCCTTTGCCTGACTGTGGGCCGACGACGGCCGGAGCTTCCCCGGAACGGTGGAATATGTACGACGCCACTTTTCAAGATAAAGACCGGACATACACCTGCGAAGGATGGCACACCGGGTTCCAGAAGTTTGTCGGCCACGCCCATCTAAGCGTCTGGATGCAGCTTGAATTCCCACAGGAAAATCGGGCGTTCGTTGCCACGGCATTGACACAATCCCGCAGAGGTGAACCCCCAGAGAAGCGGGTGCGAAAAACCACTCTGCGCCTGCAGAATCGCGTGGAAAATATTTTCGAAAGATCACAGGTACACCCAGATCTACCAAGACTGCTGGAGCTAGTGGGGGACATGTATTCGCTTCTAACCAATCGATAAATAAACTTGTTTTTACTCTAAGCAACAAACCATGCGCCTGTCAGATTAAATTTATCGTTTCATTTTAGTGTCGCACGCATGCACCTAAGTTGTCCGCACACGTATTAAGACCAACATAAAAGTTTCTCCGGTGAGCTTTTGTCCGGGTCTGTGAAAAATGGGTGAGCTTTTCGTCTTCGGTGAGCTTTTGTCCGGGATTCGTTTTCATCATGTATAATGTTTACCAACTCGCCCCATTCGCTACCTCACAGAAGAATAGTTCTTATATAGGTCACAAGTAACAACAGTGACAGTATGCAGCTCTGAAGGTCATGGGTGGTTCGCCGTAGACGGGCACTGTCACACAAAGGCAACGTGCATGTCCATGGAAGAAAGAAACCTCGATATCCTACTAACCATTCTATCCCGTTTTCGAAGGTTAACAAAAGCTTTATAGAGAACTTCAGGCACCGCGTTGTTGCACATGCAATTTCGGATTTTAGGCATTTACAGTTTTGCTTTCTATGTTTTAGGCAGACATTATTAAGTTTTCCAATTTTGTTTTCTGTTTTTCAAGTTTAAAACAAATTATAGTTAGTCTTTCGTTGCCAGGAGAGTAAACCACAGAAAACACTCGACCGCCAATAATATTTTGGGAACCATATACCCAATAAGCTTAACAAATATGACAAAAAATGACATTTTCTTTTTTACAAAAGTGACGAATTTTAAGACATTTTCTTTTTTACAAAAGTTACGAATTCTAATGATAATAAATTGATGTATGTTACGCATGATCCGATCGCCTCCATATGAATGAAAAAAAAATCGGTGAGCTTTTCTTCACATTTGACGGTTTCGCGGTGAGGCTTTTTCCGGTGAACGTTTATCCGGGATTCCAATATTCGAGGCCACAGAGCTGGTATATCTGGCGTGACCAACCGGTGACCCACGACGCAGTGAACCTGTTAAGAAACCATGTACAAAGCACATCCGGAAACCTTGTTTTTTCCCGCTCGCAGTAACCGTGCACATATTTAATTAATTTCCTTTCATTTCATTTTTATTACGCTCAAATGCAGCATTTTTGGGCTCTCATAAGGTGGGGAGGATACAAAAAGAAACACTTCTACAATGCAAACAACATCACATACTTGAGTATCCTAGTAGGTCATGCGCCCTCAGCGCCTCTCTGAAATTATCTGTGTTAGATTCTGTAACGATGACGTCAGGCAGCTTGTTCCATAGTGCAATAGACAGTTGTAATGGCAAGTACTTGAAAATGTTTATTCGCGGGCTCACTAGGACCAGTTTACAACTGTAATCTGTTCGCGGGGATATATGATGAGGAGGTTTCAAGTATAGATTTTTCGTCGATTTGTTGTTGATTCGTCGATTAATAAGCTAGCGCGGTTTCTTCGGTGCTGTAAAAGGGAAATGTATAGTTCTGATTTCGTTGGTGTTACGATGCTTTCTCGTTTGAAATATCGGAGCACAAAGCGCGTAGCTTCGTTCTGCACATATTGAAGCCAATCTATTTAGAATAATTGATGAGGGTTCCACACAGATGACGCGTACTCAAGCTGAGGTTTAACAACGGTGTTATACGCAAAAGCTTAGTGTCTTGTGACGCAAATTACAAATGGTGTTTAATGTAAGCTAATTATCGGTTGGATTTTGTGATGATGCTCGTTATGTAGGTCTTCCAAGTCAGGTTAGGTCAGCAACACTCCAAGGTATTGATAATTTGTTACTTTTCGACTTTGTTACAGCTTGTAACTAAAACTTTTTTTGTTGTTGTAAATACCCTACACATTGTCTTCGTTACATTAATTTCCAATTGACACTTTTCGCACCACAATTCGAGATTACCTATATCACGTTGCAAGAGAGCATGTTTTGAAGTTTGAGATACTTTTCGGCAGATTACACAGTCATTGGCGTATAGTCTTCTTTTGGGGTTGATACAATAAGGAGAGTTGATACACAAACAAGGAGCAGGAGTGGACCCAGCACGGTCCTCTGCGGTACACCGGATCTTACTTCAGTTGACGACGAAGAGTTGGTGTCATAGGCGACGTACTGCTTTCGTCTTCGGTCTATCCGCAAGGCTTGTGCGGCGAAAGCTGATAAGATCAGCATTGGAACGTACACTGCAAAGCACACAAAATGATTGTTGACTTTCATCTTTGCATTGCATTTTCTAGTACCTGTAAGCATCTAAAAATTCATGATTTAGAAATTTTGCGTCCACTTGCACGAACGTTGAGCCCGTATGAAGGTAAAATCAAAACCAAAGCAAAGATCTGTGGAATTATTCTGCTAACGCTAAATCGGTGCAGCATTCCATCCAACCGCAAACGAAGCTTGTAATTGTTTCGGTATCGGTCCAAGAGTCTTCACGAGCTCACCCAAGTTTGTTTTGTATGGCAAGCGCACGAAACATGTTGGCTCTCAGTCATTCCTTGCACTAAACCCACTGATAAATGCTTCCTCCTTCTCGCAAAGGCAAGCCAATAGTCCAACTGATAGATTAAATCTCAAACACCTTCTAACATCATTAGTCACTTACGCCATTAACATAATTACCTAACGCACAACAAACAATACGCCCTATCGCAATCTCGAGCGAACGTGATAGCTAACCGGCACAGATCATCGCTCTCCGAACCAAGTAGAACACAAAAAGCAAAAAGAGTGGTTAGCACCCCATAAGATGCATTGCTGTCTGACCTCTATAGGAGCAATGCATCTCTGCAAGAGGTCTCTGAGCAGCCTCGGTAAAGAGACGCTGGCCAGCAAGCATTCAATCTTATCACTTCGCTGAGGATCGGTGACAGGGCCCCTAATCGAGTCTCCAGAAGCTTGATCTAAATGGGGGAGATAATCTACTGTTTGCAACGGGGACGATCACGATCCTTAAGAATCTCGCACGTCGAGTCCTGACGCTGCCGATGCCAAGATTGAAGATAGGAGGCAGCAGAGCATGGTACCTTAACGACGGTATCGGTGCCTATCAGAGCTAATGCGTCTACTCGTCGATCGTTTGGAATGGGTTCTGACAAGCGTTCAGCGAAATAGCCTTTTGCTGATGAAGCATCCGATGGGAGTCCGATAGTGTCAGAATAAAAGGCCATTAGATTGGCATCTGATCGCGGCATCCCATGATACTTTCCATTAAGAGGGATGGTTAAAGCTCTGAGGATAGGAATCTTTGGAGGTCTTTTAGAAACGATTGCGAGTCTGGTGAACTTAATGGGGCCTTTCCAACTTATTTAAGCGTCAACCTCTTTTGCGATTCCCAGACCTCTTGCGGCTCGGGCAACCCAGCGGACACGGAAAGAGTCACTAAATATCCCTGCGTCATATTATAACCGGCGACGCGGAAACCTCCACCTCCCACGGGGACGCCCCATGGTGCAGAACGCGCGCGGCATGTGACGAATTCGCGACGTCGTCGGTTCCGGTGAGCTCTTGCTTTACGACTGGTCAAAACCACTAAAAGCTTCTTTTTCTTTATTTTTTTACCGAAATACAAAATATAAGTGGCACCAACCGTTTCAATTATTTATTTATGAAGTTTCGTACCAGCACGCCTTCGTGTAATCACTACCGCGTGATCCACGTTAAAAAAAAAACAGGTTAGCGGTTGCACTGCACTGGCTAAAGTTCTCATCTATTGCTAAGAGACCGACCAGCGGTTGAGGCGTACCAACATCAAGGCTGTATAAACATACAAAGCTAGCCAATTTTTTTTTTTCAATTATTTATGAAAGTACTTTTTGTTCAGTATTTTAGATGAGAAAAAAGAACAAAAAACAAAACAAATGCAGTTTAGAAAGTACAGAAACAAGAAACAAAGCGCGATACCCTCCCCCCCCCCCCCTTCCCCAAGTGTTGGAAGAGGCGGCACAGCCGCCCCTGTGCATAATTACGAAGCGTGCTAGCTTTGGGATCTCGGAGCCCATGCCCCGCGGATCCTAACAGACAACGTACGACGTCGGCGGCACACTTTGCGAGAAGCGAAAGTACAAATTTGTCTCCTTCCGAGACCACTGGAGAGCCGCCCGACCTTGCCCGGGACTTGAGCGTCGTCGAGTTGGGGCAGAGAGGCTTCGCAGCGCGCTCCGTACGCTTACGATGAGTGTCCTCGTACGGTTCCACTCCGACCTCCCGCACTTCTACCGAGGATTCGGAGCTCCAAATGCTACAGACACGGCAAATTCATGCCGGCAAGCGCGATGGAGGGCTGAAGCAAGCAATGAGCCGTTGACGCGCATGCGGCGGCAGTGGAAGAGGCCATCAACGTAAGCCCCAGCCGATTGGCCAGTCGCTTCGCTTCTACCATTGGGCGCCCAAGCCAGGACCAGGGACATCATGAAGGAGGTTATTCTTTGCTTGTTTTTGTAATTTTTAGTTTGCCTAAAGCTTTTTAGAATAAAGCGAATTTGCCTAAAGCTTTTTAGAATAGAGCGAATTTCCAGGAAATATTTAAGTTCCACTCAGTCCTAGGCTCGGTGCGCTCAGGTTCGGTGCAAATTAAAAACCAGTCAAAACGTCCTTGCAGGGCCCCTTTAACATTTCCTTATTTAAAAGTAAAAGTGTATTGATCATTGTTATTTTTAGTGTAATTACAAGACTTCTTTGAAGAAACCAAAAGAAAACATTTGGGGGTTATGTTTTCAATCGTGAAAGGTACATAAAAAGACACATACACCGTCTGTGCCGTCTGTGACAAAGTTAAGACTTTAATCGACAACAAAACCCTTTCATAGGTACACTCTAAAAACTCCCGTTAAAGTAGACGCACTGAATCTCTTAGAGTTTACAGGTGGTGGTGGTAAAGCGTTTATTTCACGTTAATTGTGGTCAAACGTTGCGGTGAAAGGGTGAAACCGGTCGCCAACACGAGGATCTGCAGGGTCCTAGAAGTACCCGAGCACCGATCGCCAGAGCTTGGTGGCAGTCACATTAGGGATGGAGGGGCCCAGGCTAGCCCAGGCGCGCAACGATATTGGCCCAGAACCCTGCTGTATTGTGGCCAAGGCGCGGGTCCGGCGTTCCGAGTATAAAGTGCAGACCCAAAGCAGGTGTTCTATGCCAGCCCTAGTCTGGCACGATCCGCAAGTACCGAGGGGGTAGTAGGGCTGTCCCTTGTCCTTTGGCTGTTGTGTCGTTTGCGCCCAACCGTTGCCTCTAGCTAAGCCACCGTTGGTACTCCAGCAAGCATTAAAGGGCCTCTGACACGCCAAAAAGATTCAAAGTGCCCGCCAGTGCCCTGTGACGTAGCAATATACTGCAAGGTGTCGGCGCGGTCAAAGGGAGGCATCGACGTCACTAAAAGTGGGTTCGCCGGAAGTCACGTGAGTTTCACTCGTCGTGCTCTCCACGACCGTGCCTAAGACATTTTTATAAATTTTATTCTGGTCTTATCTACGAGCGATCACAGAAAACGAAGTTTCAGTTCCACTAGCTTTTTATCGCTGCACCGTTGGTTAGTTTGCGTGCGGTAAAAGTTGAGGACGAAGAGTCAGTTGATCGACGTGATGGAGGTCAATGATTAAAGCGTTGCGAGTCCAAGGCAGTGTACCAGTGCATGCTATCAGTCCGATGGTACACAGCCATAGTGTGTACAAAACAGGCTATCGAGTTTTGAAGAAAAAAAATGCAGAACGCTCGCAGAAATTAGGATTGCTAGCATACAACACGCCCGATCGCATTGCTGAAGGTTCAGACACCGAGGTCGTCGAATCATCAGATACTCTCCAGGCTGAAGATGCCTGCCGCCTAGAGAATACGAACCGTTGAGTGTACAAAGTACAAGTAAACGTCGAGCATAAAGTACGTGTTTTGTCTAGAACATGAGCAGAACTTGTTTACTAGGTTCCCTGACTCCTCTTCTTCTACCTTTACAGCAACATTAGGAGATGAAAAGCAAATAAAGAAACCTTGTCTGCTTGGATTGCTCGCGGAGGTGCGGAGAATAACAAAAATATGTAAAAAAATTATACAAGCGGTCGTGGTAAGCACGAGGAGTGACACAACTCACGTGACCTCCGGCGATGCCTCCCTTCTGACCATCCCGACATCTTGCGGTACATTGTTACGTCACAGGGCACTGGCGGGCACTTTGAATTGCGCTTCATATTTCTATTTTTTATAATAAAAAACTGCGCAACTTCAAAGTGAAACAATTTTTTGGTGATGTCCTGAGACACCATTTTACCGCCTAGCATGAAAAACAAAAAACATTTTTTCGCGTGTTAGAGGCCCTTTAAGTGTGAACTGATGTCTGTCTTACTTCTATCAAGCTGCAAAAGACGGGTTGGAAAGGGGGGCACAAATCTTTTTCTCGCAGTGATTTTTAGAAAGCGAAATTTTTAGCGGTGTGTGTGTGGGAAGGGGGAGGGGAGCTTTAATTGGCTTTCACGGCTTTAAAGCTTCCATTGTTTTGCCTCTAAAGACTTTAAATAGCCTATACAACCAATCCTTGCATGTCGGTGACTATTTGCTGACGCTTTTTAAAGTTTAGCAATATTAATACGTGCTTCAGCAGGAGTTAGGGCAGGCATCATAAAGCAGGGTTTCACAAATACCAAAATTTAGGAACATGCTTCTGCGCACCTCCGCAAATCTCGTAGCTAGAAAGAGTAACAGCAAGGTATGTAACGAATAACTGCCATATTGTTATGAAGTTGCCTTTATATTTTATAGGTCTTGATACCTCTTTTGTTCTATGCTTTCCGGCCCGTTTTTGTTACACTGATAATGCTTTTTCGCCGTCCTCCCTATCTATTGTAATAGCTACCAGATAATGAAGGCATAAAAAAATTAATAAAAATACTTAATGAGCCCACTTTACGTGAGCGAAATTTCCGACTCATATTAAATGAAGCTAAACGAATAAACAAGAACTACTTCTACACCACCGAACCTGTCAGAAAGAAAAAACAGAGAAAGAAAGAAACGTTCAAAACGAACGCCGCAGCATCTCGGTAAATTAGAAAAAAAGAAATAGAGAGAACAGAATGTAACAAAGTATCTAACGCAATGATGAAAGGACACGCACCATGACGTCTCTTTTACCAACTCTGACCAGGAGTCAAGCTATCTCACCTTCGGCACGTACCAAGGCATCAAGCAACCAAAGCCGGCCTGCCGTGCAATCACGCGTCACGTGACGTAGGACCGTCGAAACGTCGTCACGCTACAACCCGATTTCTCGTCGCCTAAGAGGTGGCGGAAACAATGCAACGAAAATAAGAGAAGAGGACCCGACGATGGAGTCTACGTAACTGCCTCGACGGTTTGCCTGGACGTTCCCTTTGTCGGACGGCCGGGGTGTGACGTATGGGGTCACGTGTGACCGGCCGATTGTGTTGCGGTGTCCTTTACAAAAGGATCCGAAGACGAAACGCTCGTCAACTCGTTTATACCGCGACGATGGACCACACGCACGCAGACATACACACACACACGCACGCACTTCGCCATTGTTATGTCTCTAACGGACCCGGTTTTCCATCGGTTCCGAATTTTATTACGGTGTAAGAGCTAAGAGCGTTACAAAATGTTTTCCTTTTTTTTGTTCTTTTTTTTTTTACCAAAGTCTTAGCGACCGCTTTTTTTTTTGTGTGTGTGCATATTTTGCAGAAAAAAAGGTAGTGAGTTGACGAACCATGAAACGGAACACTTTTTTATGCGTAAACCACCTTACGGTTCGCGCAAACAAACCGTCGTTTCACCTCATCGCCAACTTTCTGGGACATTCCGTAGAATAAAGTTTTCAAGGAAAATATCAAAATCATATTGATTTGCGCGCCATTATGCCAGCCGATTACAGTCCTCGGAAGCGTTAGATCTTTGTCAAGAAAACCAGAAATGTATAATCTCGTGAATGTGCATTAGGATTCAATGCAAAAAAAAAAAAGGAAAATGTTGTAGGGTCATGGAATAAAAACTATACGCGTACAAAAGTTTAATTACTGATTACTGGTATTTTATGACTGTCATCCGAAATAATCTCGGGGAACATTGCGATGCTTGTTGTGGTTTTTCAGTTGAAATTTTCATTTTAGTGCATTCAACGAGGCGTTGATGTCCGAGAAAGTTGGGGATGTTATGTCGAAACGTGGGCAATGACTACACCCACTGACAAACTAAGAAACACGGGGCTCGGCGAGTCGGGAGATTCTCATTGTCTCTCCGCATCCACAGGAGGTTGCGACATTAGCCGATAAGAATCCCGAAGAACGAATCATGAAGAAAAAAGTGCGCACAAACTAAGTCACGCCCATTGTTTCTTACACTGTCAGTGAGTGTCAGCGCTCTACTGGTTTAGCGGCGGTACCGTGTGCGCCCACAAAGGCCACAAGGGCCCTGGTGTTGCGTTTCTGGTGCAACTTGATTGGCCGCTATCGGCTCGTAGAACGTCGGCTGATTTACAATAAAACAAAATATAGCGAACGAAAAAAAAATTGAATTACAGAGGAGGTATACCGCGAAACCACACACCGAGCAAGGCTTCGCGAGAGCGGGAGGGGCTAGTCGTAAAACAAGAAAAAGAAACAGATCGGAGGAGCCTTAAAAATATATATATATTGATAAGCAAAAAGGAAGATAGTAAACAAAAAAGCGAGTTGTCGAAGCCACAACTCCCCGAAACGGTAGACACCCTAAAAGCTACCGCGCGACAACGCGGGTACATACGTCTTGGCCCCCATAGGGCAGTCCGAGCACGAAGAAGGCCTACCGGGGTATACACCTAGAGCGCTGGGACCGCCTCAGGCCGAGGAAGGAAGTGCAGTCGCAAACGAACCTGGCCCGCCAAATAAAAACGAGACCAAACGCGAGCGAAAGAAATATATATTAGACGGCGCTATTCGTTGATAAGATTCCATGCCGCCGCGTGCCTTTTGGGGGGGGCGAACTGATACGGCATCGTCACTGGTGACACTTGACTCCATCACGGGCACGCGGAAGTAGCCAGCATGTTAAAAAATATTCCGAAATCTGTTTGATAAGACCTATCTCAGTCTTGTCGAAATATGTTTACTTGTTCGGTGTGCCATAATTTATGTACTACATCTCGGTTCTTTCAGACAGCTGTGACATCTTTGGACGAGTTGCTTCAACCTTTCTCAAGAGATCAACTATCGTCATGTCAGATCGCGTAATCAAACGTTAGCAATGCTGTGCACGTTGCGGAGAGCTTGCTCTCTTTATTAGTGTTATTAAAATAATAATAATCTTTATTTTCTTTTCACATACGGAAATGGTAAAAATAGGAGAAAAAATATTGCTAACAGCTTGACGGAGCGCCCTTTTTCAGCCGGTTTCTTTCATATAACATGGGAAAGATTGCGGGGCATTTTGTTTTTTCCTGAGGAATGAAATACTTTATGCAATTAATACAAATGTAAAACTAAACGCGTGCTATGTGTCCGAAGCGGCTACAATCAACACGAACATAACTGTTGTTTATTACGGTGTGCAGAAAATAAGATATTTCAAAATCTGACCATAGATCCCAATGCAAAAAAGCCTTCTAATAAGTATAAATTCCAGCGTTTCTAGTTAGCATTATTTATAGTTGTATTATCGCCATCCCTTGTTTGTATTTTTTCGCGTTCAATATATGGATGTCTGGAGTTGTTCGGCTGAATTCAATTTTACAACGTTTTGATTAGAGGCGATATGTCGCGGGATCTTGTATATGAAAATAATTAATACAGAGCAAAGGCGTCGAATAAAAATCGAAGTGGCAGACTGTACAAAACGTAGCAGTTCTCGCGAAATCATTTTTTAACATTAATTCTACGCGATTTATTAGCGAAGACCTTCACGGACATAGCAATAAAGTCGATGTTCGTGTTTCATAAAGGGTGAAGTGTATCGAGGAGGGTGCACAGTTGAGTAATTAAATAGAATATTTATTACGACAAAGTGGCACACTTTATTGTTTGCCGATCTGGCTGGATGTTACTTCGTGTAGTTGTTTTTTCCTCATAAAGTTCTAATAAGTTGTTTTTATTGATTTTAGTATCTATTTCAAAACAGACAGTTAGTCTTCTCTTATTTCAAACTTGCGTTACATTTTGAAAACAAACCTTGGGTGTTCGACCTGGAACACACAATTTGAATTAGACGCGCACATTGTCTCGGAATAAATACGTGTGTTATGAATTAGGGCGAGTAGTTGTGCCCGAGGCCAGGAGCAAGTTGTCAAGGTAAGAAATATATAGGATCTGGTACAAAATCAGTTCAACTCTGGTCGGCAATATGAAATAGGAGTGATCTTAGACTAACTAGATAGTAGATAACTTACATGAATGTCATACGAAACGTACTGGTTAAAGATGACATTCTAACTTTTTTTTGGTGCAATCTATAAATATATGTTGAATTCTAAATATTGTTGTTCTCTTAGCAGTTTTTTTTTATTCTACGTCTCAATTAGCTTTTTTATAATGTTCGTAATATTTAGTGGATATTAATTTAAAATAAAACTCCGTTATTTATTGGAGGGTATCTTGATGACGACAGTGGTGAATGTGACAAAATGTCTTGACGGCCGGCAATCATCTCAGTTGTGTTTTATATGATAGGGGTTTCGACACAAATGCCACGTCTTGTTCAAATCCTGCAACGACTTATTTTAACTGACAGAATAATGAAACCTAAGGCGTGACTAATTACGTTAACGCTCCATGTGCTTCATGATTGGAGCGAGTGTGTTTATTTCATTTCTTCAAAATACAGCTAAGGGGCCATTCAGAGATGTTATTACAAAGCGGTGATTCGTGGGCGCGCTCGTCATTGCCGATTGGTTTTTGATTGGTTCTTCGGCGCTCTGATCGGCTAATGATTGGCTAATAAAGCAGTCTCATTTCGATGCGAAGCGGTCATAAGGCGCTCAAGATTCGCCATGCCCTGAGCTCCGAAAGTATCAAGGACCATAAATAAATTCGTGTACTAAGCAATCTAAAAAAAAAAGAAAAAATGAGTGTTTATTGTTGGGCAAAACACTCAAAAGAACTGATCGCTGCAATCCACGTAGTGAGTTTGGCCAGAAACGCGACTGAGAATATATGCATAGACCTGAGAAAACAGTCTGGACTGTGGCACTGAGGACGACATTCATGTTTTCACATATTTTCCGCCGCTTCATCCGCCAATATTCCTCCGTAGAATGCAGGGATTGGCTCTCCCGTGTGCTTTGTGGGAGAGTAGATGTGTAGGATGTTTTAGATTGATCCAGAATCCCACGTGAACCATTCGCATTCTTAGTCCAAACGCGATCTGCGCAACGTCGTTCGCCTATGCATCACCCTCGAGTAAGTCGCGGTGGCAGGACCTCCGTTCGCACTGCCGCAGTCAGACTGCTCGTACGTCAAGCAAAAGACACGCTGTCGGCTGCAGACTTGATGACAGAATTATGTGCGCCCCAAGTATGTTTTCTTCATACAGAGGTACGTCGGCGAACCAGTTATTCTATGACCAATGTGACATGGCCGTCCTACAAGGAAGAAACACGCACACTGTCTGCAGGCTGGCTTTGGTGTCTTGGCAGTGTGACTGCGGCCTAAAGGGCCCATGAAATGAATTTTGGGCTAGGATATGTGATTTGTGATTGGGACTTTACCAATCGCATATCGTTTAGTGGGTCAAAAGAAAGAGGGTTGAAAGTCCAAAGTCAGCTCTTCGGTACGAACATTTGAAAAATATAGAGGACCGTTTCGTACCTACTTTCCTTCGAAAGCTCTCCGCCTTTTCAGTATGATCCATCCGCGGTACCCAACGCACGTCGGCGGTACACAAAGCACGTCGGTCGACCCTAGTTTACGCATTGGACACGAGAGCTGCGTCACTCGGACGTATGCGCTCGTCAACAATCAATCCGTCGACGAATATTTGGATTCGTCTTCGTGGCCAATGAGTGCCCTGACGAAACTTATCATCACTTGGGAAAGACAAGTTCTATGCTGTGCTTAAAAAGGGCGGTAGAAGCTCGGAGTCGCTGCACAGGTGCCTGCCCACGCATGTCACGATAACGTGATTTCCCAATTCGCTTTTGAGTCGAGGATTAGAGCTAAGGAGGAAGAGGTTGAAAAATCATTTCATGACCCCTTTAAAGATAAGGCCGCCGCAGGGCATCATTATGTGTGCGAAGTGCATGTTTCTCTGTACTTTCTTTCAACTTGTCTATACGCAACCAATGCTACAAGCGCGAGCGTGTGGCCCTGAACAGTGCCATAGCCTCCTTTATACTCACAAAGCCTGGCAGTTCGACGGCGGAACCATAGAGTGCCAGGCCGCAGATTTGGAGCGCGAGGATCTGGTAGCAGAGCATCAAAGAGCCATTTCTCGGGGAACCTGGACGTCAGCGCACAGCTTTTGCAGCGTCGAGAACCCGAAACACACTTGTTCGCTCAGGAGAAGTGTGTTTCGGCGTCTCGCCGCAGCGCGGCGCCAGTCACGTAGCTCTCCTCTCATCCGTTGTCTGCCGCTTCACCTTTTCCATTTTGGCGGCCTTTTCTCGTGGCGATCTGCCAGGCTTTAATTGTCAGTATATAGAGCTATGACAGTACTTGTGCTTAGTGCGCAAGTGCTTTAGTGAAACGGAATACATTGTATGAATTTATGAAACCTGCAATAAATATATTATTATTATTATTACTATTGCACTGCACGAGCGCACGTGCTTGGCGGGGACTCTACAGTGGCCTAAATTGGGGTAGGGAGGTCACCGCCCCGACTTCCTCATGCGTTGAGGTGAGGCGGTTTATGTCGGAGACCGATGGGGGCTGCTGTCGACTCCTCCTAAAGCGTATTGCATCCAGGCTAAGCCCAGCCGCGTATATTTGCGTTCGGTTTCGGTGTTGGCGTTGAATGAGTGACTGCCGTTCGCGTGTGCTCGTCTGTATGCCTTTGCCGTTTGGTCACTGAGATTACTGTTGTCTTGCGGTTTTGTTCTTCGACTTAAATGCAAGTATGCCTAATCACCGGCGAAACTTCTGTTTTGCGCCTGGCTGTATAACAGGATACGCTCGCGTGATGGACGGACGCCGAAGGCGTCTTTCTTCGGTGTACCCAAAGGCGAGGAGCGGTGAAAACAGTGAGATAATAGCTTGCATCGAGCGGACAAGGCGTTGGATGAGACCTCTGACGCTTGCGAATTACATTTGAACCACAGTACGTAGTTGGATATTACGTGCACGTCATCAACGGTGAAGAGGTACGCCTTCAGCGTTGGAAACCAATGCTTTCGACCGACGCAGTTCTTGCGATTCTTCCGAATCTTCCCAGCTATCTTACGAACAAAACCAACAACGCACACACGTGTTGATACAGAGCGCCATCTCTCAATTTAGACATGACCCGCCTCAACAAGCTGGCGCGGTGAGCCCACCACCCGAATCTAGGTCACTGTAGCTGATCCAAACATTTCAGTGTTCATAATAAGTGGCGCACGATCTTTCTGCGAGCCAGCAGCCGCGCTTGTGTGCGAGCACACGCAACAATAGTGACGTCATAGGCCTAAAAAAAGTCGTTAGTTGTTTATACATTAGGAGTTTAGTCTGCCAGAACATGGCGGCATTGTTACCTACTGTAGATGAGCAATTTAGCCAGTGCAGTACGATTGCTAGCTTGGGGTCTGTAACGTGCACCTTGCAGTATTGATACACGACCGCACGCCGGTACGATGCTCATCCAGATCGAAACGGACAGGGGTGGGGATTGAGCCCAGGATCCCTGGGTTCTACAGCACGAGCTTTCGCTCCACGTAATCGGAGCTGGTGTGCGCTAGTGCCACTAAATAAGCTAAGCTACGCTTCAGATTGACGACACTTGCCCATCTTGTGGCTTAAAATCGTGGTTGCCAGTTATCTGAAGCTTTATCTGAAATCACAAGAAACGCTTTTCCGTCCTCCAGAGATGCTTAAACAGTTTGCGACAGAGCAAAGCTATATTACACGAGCTTCCTAACATCGAATCTAATGCTGAGGAAGTCGCACATTTGAATCATGACGATCGGCAGCTGCGTCTGCTCTGCTCAAGCACCAAGATGCCGGCACCCACAACAATATCGGGAGCAGAGTGCCGATACTCTTAGCGTAGCTCATTTAGTGGCTCTACGATCCCTCCATAGCCCTCCATTCACGCTTAAGATGACAGTGAAATGCATGGGATCCAGGGAAAAGCAAGAATAAAGACAGGCTTTTCACCTATACACATTGGGGTCTGCAGTGGTGTAAAAGATAGACGATTAATTGGTCTAACAAGTACGTGGCTTTCACTTGTGGAGATGAAAAGCCTGTCTTTATTCTCCTTTTGGCTGTAGCCCGTACATTTCACTGTCATTTTAAGCGTGAATGGAGGATTATGACGTCAATTTTGTTGCGTGTGCTCGCGCACACAGGCGGCTGCTGGCTCGTGGAAAGATCGAGCGCCACTTATTATGGACACTAAACTGTTTGGTTCAGTGTCTTTTGAAAGCCCGGAGCTGGCGTCTTGTACCTTCTGCTACTCCCACACTTCAAGTGAAACGGAGTATTAGCGGCGACATATTTTGGTGGCGCCCTCCTATGGTTCCCTCTCCTGACGTACTCTCCTTGCGAACAACAAGTTTGATGGCGTTTATAATGATCATGGTGGAAGCTTGAAATCATTGCGCTCTGAAAGCAACATTGCCAACAGTGCCGAACTTGAAGTTCTTACATTACTCTTATTGCCCTCGATGAGACATCCTTTGCTGACGTCATAGTAAGCATTCGGCAAATCGTATCAGGTCGACCACTGCGACGCTTTCGATCGCTCACGTCGCCTAAAGCTACTGCGGGGGATCAGTGGCCGCGTGGGCTACCGCACACCAGCTCGGAGCGCGTGGAGCGAAAGTTCGCGCTGCAGAACTTAGTGATCCTGGGCTTGATTCCCACCCCTGCCCTTTTCGATTTGGATGAGCATGTACCGGCGTGCGGTCGTTTATCACTACTGCGTGGTGCGCGTGAAAGACCCCAGGCTAGCGGGTGTACTGCACTGGCTAAATTGCTCATCTACAGCTGAGACGCGAGACGCCCATTAGGGCTGACTAACTTCCGGCTGTTTAGACCCGTTCCGTAAAAAAGTATTTGGGTTAAATTACGTATTTTGTAATTGTCGCGTTGATCGACAGCCTTACACTATATACTTCGTTTCAGCTTAAGTAAAGATGCAGCCAGTGCTACGAACTAATGGCACCGATTGGACAGCGTCAAGAGCACACAATCATGGTGTTCGTCATGTTTCTGGACGTGTTCTATCGTCCCTGAACCAATCATAAACAAAAAAGGCCCACTGACGTCCAATTTTGACACTGCTGGATTTGTCCTATTAGATAGTAGAGTCAAGTGCGTATGGATCTAAGCTGAAACGAAGTATAACGCAGTTTTTTTTTGATAATAATAAAGTTAAGATTTCATTATACGTAGGTTTTCAAGCTTTAATACTATATATTGCTTATAATGTCATCTCATACGTGCAAACAGCTGTGGCAACCAAAAGTTGGCAAATTATAATATTTTGTGAATAAAAGTGATATATTACAAGAGTGACAAATGAGATGGTTTCAGAAAAATGTCCTAGTCCTTCTCTTTCTTTTTTGACTGAGTGCCTGCTCTTCTTTATGGTTCTGGGAAGAACGACGTCACGTCGTTCAGGGGATGGGAGAAGGCGAAGGGGGCACGTAGGGTTTGAGCCAAACGACATGCACGGTGTAGGCTACTTTTTGGCGCCCGTCATGGTGTGGACTGATTTGCTCGATAAGATATGTCACGTCACTGACTTGCGTGGGGAGTCTGTACGGGCCGCGGTGGCTGAGTAGTAACTTTTAAGAAAGTCTCACTCGACGCTGCAACGTCCAGACTATGACGAGGTCGCCAGGAGAATAGGTCACGGATCTGTGAGATTGAGCTTGACTAGCACACTGACGTTCTTGAGATTGGAGAGTGCGTAGACTCGCCAATCGTCTAGCTTCCTCGGTGCGACTTGTAGCTTGCGATGTGTATACAATGTTGGAAGCCAGGTCTGGGAGAGAATCCAGCATCAGGGCCGGTTCTCAGCAGAAAAGTAAGAAAAAATGAGAATATCCCGTAGTGTCTTGGCAAGGGGAGTTGTAAGCAAAGGTGATGTAGGGAAGAGTGGCATCCCAGTTGCGATGATCGGTAGAGACATACATGGATAGCGCGGCAGCTATTTTCCGATTTGAGCGTTTTGTTAATTAACCCTTTGTTCTGGGGTGGTAAGCGGTTGTTGTTTTGTGGACAATACAACAGAGGCGTGGGATATCATCGATCACTTGGGATGAAAAGAGCATCCGCGGTCAGTTAGAATTTCCCTTGGAGCGCCATGCTTGAGGATCACTTCTAAAATAAAGTGGGCGACATCGACGGCCGCGGCTGTTGGCAGAGGCTTTGTGAGAGCACAACGAGTGGCATGATCGATGGCGCCAGCGGTCCATCGGTTTCCGGATGATTAAGAAGGGAACGGGCCGAGAAGATCAACGCCAAGTCGTTTAAAGGACATGTGTGGTGGGCACAAAGGTTGCAGCTGACCCGCTGGGCGTTTGGGTGGTATTTTTCGTCGTTGGCAGAAGTCACAGGATGATACATACTTTTTGACCAATCGGTAGATATCGGGCCAATACATACGCTGCTTTGCTCTTGCGTAGGTTTGGAAAACTCCCCGATTGCCTGAAGATGGCGCATCGGGAATTTATTTCAAAACCGTGTTTCGCAAGTGCTTTGGGATAACGGGCAGACACGGAAGGCCATCAGATCGAAAATTTCGGCGGTAGAGGACATTGTCACGCATTGAATAAAATCCCGAAGCAGATTGCTTAGTTCGTGGAAGTACTTGATCAATAATCGTTCGTGGAACGGCGTCATGGCGTTGTTCCTGGCTTATGTTGGTGAGACGAGAGATAGATAGGATAGGGATCTCGGTGTCGTCAAAAGTCCGGTCGGCTTGGTCCACGGGATAGCGAAACAAACAATCGGCATCGTGGGGCAGTCGTCCAGATTAGTAAACAACTGTGAATTGATACCACTGCAGACGGAGAGCCCAGCGTCCGAGTCGTCCAATGCGGTCCTTTAATGTGGCTAACCATCAAAGAACGCGGGGATCAGTGACGACTCGAAAAGAAGGGCCGAAAAGATATGGTCGAAATCGGGCGATCTTCCATAAAACAGCGAGACACACTTTCTCTAAAATAGTGTAGTTGCGTTCGGCCGTGGATGGTGTACAGCTAGTGTATGCGATTACTCGATCGTGGCGGAGTTGACGTTGTGCTTATACAGCGCCTATACCGTGACCACTTGCGTCGGCGCGTATTTCAGTTGGCGCAGAATCATAGACGTGTCCCAAGATCGGTGTAGACGTAAGTGCAGTTCGGAGGTTCATGAAAAAACATTGTTGGAGGGAGTGCCATGCGAAAGGGTAGTGTTTTATTAAAGGTCGCGAAGCGGTCGAGCAATGGATGCGAAGTTTTAGGGGCGAAGCTCCTTAGGGGCTAGCCATGTCCGTAGTAGAGCCACTCGATATGGCAGCGTAGCTGCCAGAGTAGTGCCACGCCTTTCCCTGTGCCGCCTCTCACCGCGATTGGTCACACGCGGTACCATAGCAACGGGCCGAGCTGGCACCGTGCCCATAGCAACCGAGTGACTACTCGTCACGTGACCTCGCAAGAGACGTGATGTCACCGGTAAGATGGCAGCGCCCAGAGCTGGTGCATGCGAGTTTGTTCGGTGCGCGGTAGTCGTAATGTGCCGCTGCTTGCCGACGATTTCGGACTTCTTCGTGCTCTCTGACGCAGGTATAACGTGAAGATCCGAAAGAATGAGACTTTATACCTTTTCTGTGCAAGATCACTCTGGACATTAGCACCTCTCCGACAGCATCAGTCATATCGCCGTAGTGGTGCTCGGATTCCCGGATGTGTTCGAGGATCGATAAGACTTTTAGCATGCAATTTTCGCATACTCTAGGCTTTGTTTCAACATTGGAGTGTCTGAGAATTGATGCAAAATCTATGCGTCGCATGTTGGGCCTTGGACAAGTTGCTTCGGCCCGGGGTAACCTCATAATCACCGAAACTTTTAGCGAGGGCTCCTGCAATCTTTACGTTTTGTACCGATCACCGATTTTATGATATAGCTTTTAGGATAAATTTTTCGCATTTTTCTAGCTTTCTTTGAGAGTTTGAATTTCTGAGAATCAAAACGAGAGATATACGTCGCGTGTAGGGCCTAGGGGAATTCGTTCTGCCCTGGGTCGCCGAATAATCACAGCAGCTTTTAGCGAGGAAGCGCCTGTGATCTTTAACCTATTGTACTAATCGACGATTTTACGAATCGGCAGTTCTGAAGATTTTGATGTAACGTGCTTTCGTTGCAATAGCTTACGTTTGATCGCAGTGTTTCTTTGTTTGTTTTCTCAAGTGACAAGCTGGCGTTTGCTCAAATTACGTATATGAAATGACCTGCTATATAACAATGCATCAACACATACTATTAAACTTAGATGCCAAGAGGTGTTTTCATCTTTGTAATTAACAAGTTACAGACAATTATTTCTTACGAGTGTAATATCTACTTTCCGTAGCTGGGCCCGTTTTGTGCTCAGGAATGTCCGTGTGCTATGATGTAATCATCATGTATGTGTGGTTCTAAATATTCTCTTTGCAATGCCCACAAAGGCCAAAATGACGTCAGCCGACCCCAGCTCACGCATTGGACACGAAAACTGCGTCACTTGGACGTATGCGCTCGTCCACAATCAATTCGTGGACGAATATTTGAATTCGCGTTCGTGGCCAATGAGTGCCCTGACGGAACTTATCATCACTTGCGAATGCCCAGTTCTATGGTGTGCTTAAAAAACACGGTGGAAGCTTGGGGTCATCGCACCCGTGCCCTAGCATGTCACGACCACGTGATTTCACAGTTCGCTTTTGAGTTGAGAATTACAGCTAAGGAAGCAGAAGTTAAAAAATCATTTCATGCCCCCTTTAACACGGATATGTGTGCTACACCAGATAAAAATATTGACTTTTCGCATGCCGGTAAACTTCCGGATGACCACTTGGCCTGTCGGTAAGAACACCTCATATCCGGCGTCCGTTGCTTTTGATGGCGTTAACAATCCTCTGGAGACCACCATGCTGTCCTTCTTGGTTTAACCCGGTCGACTGTTTATCGCCCAAACGAGGGTGAGACCGTCCTCGACGTCGCTCCCCGCCAGACGGTGGGATAATCTCATCTTGAATGGATGATTGGCTCTTGAAGAAGTATGATGGTAAGCATACTTTCGCTTACTAAGGGGCAGTCGAGCAGCAGTCATGTCCCGAGGCAATCGTCCAGTCGTGGCCGGCGTAATCGGATTCTGTTCCATAGGAGCGAAGCACACGGACGCTACGTACGTCCCACGAAGCGGCCGCCGTCCCGGCGGCGCGGAAAACTACTCGCCTTGTCCGTGCACCTACGATACTTAGCAGCTCTCGTCGCCCGACAGTCTCCGGGCTGCAAATCGTCTCACTTCACAGAAGAAACAGGCACCGTTCCTCCAGAGGCTTGTGCCGCACCGCCATGCCAAGCGTCTTTTACCCCTTTTCAATGAACAAATGGAGATATCAACGAAACTAGACTAAAAAAGTTGCCACCCGGCGTCGCTAGCAGCATGGTTACCATAGCAACCCCTCAGGCCCAAAATGGAGATCACTATCGGCGCTTCTGACGTCGTGCATATAGATAATAGAGAGTTTTAGTAGATCGTTCCGATGACTCCGATAACGATACCCGATACTCTGCCTCGGCCTTTGCACTTACATATATAGTATCGTTATCGGGCGTATCGGAGGTATCGGAACGATCTACTAAAACTCTCTAATTTTGCGCTACGCTGCCATATAGAGTGGCTCTAGTCCGTAGGTGTCCGTAGCTCCGGCGTCCGGTGCTCGTGCTCCTGCTCGTGAGCTCACGTGCTCACGAGCACGTGAACACGTACTCACGTGCTCGTGTAAAAAGCAAAAAAAAATAAATGAAAAAAAAATCTGTTTGCGCAGTCGACAGGATTCGAACCTGTGTGGGGAGACCCCAATGGATTTCTAGTCTATCGCCTCAACCACTCGGCCACGACTGCGGGACGAGTAGGGGGCTCTGAGATGTGGTAGTAACTCAAGAGCTGGAGATGTCATAGACCAAACGTTGCATGTAGCCGCTCAACGTCTATACAGGAGAGGGCGCTGCGGTCAAATGCGTATATAATCGCGTTAAACTTTGCATGCATTGGCTCAACGTTTATAGACGAGAGGGCGCTGCGGTCAAATGCTCAAATGCGTATATAACCACGTTCCATACCACACATTCTCTTTCTGACATGGATGAAAACGAATGAAAGGCTCGGCATGCTGCGACTCAGCGTCTACAGAGACAAGCACCACCAGAGCTTCGCCCCAATCAACATCATTCACCACGTGGAATCGTCAATTTTTTAATAAAGCTGTGGAAATAGGAACAAGTCTAAAGAAAATGCAGATGTCCTTAGAGGATTGCGACCTTGGGAAGTCCCGGACGGCTGTGATTTTGTCGGGTTCTGGCTGTATGCCATGTCTATCTACTAAGTGACCCAGAATCAGATTTGGCGACTGCCGAAGCGACATTTTTCTGAGCTAAGTTGAAGGTTTGCCGAGAAACTTGAGCCATGTGTTGCAGGTGTGATGTGAATGATGAGGAGAATATGATCACGTCGTCCAGGTAGCATAGACAAGTAGTTCACTTGAGGCCTGCTAGGAGACGATCCATCATGCGCTCGAAGGTCGCCGGAGCGTTGCACAGTCCGAATGACATGACTGAATTCGCACAGGTCATCTGGAGTAATAAATGCAGTTTCTTTCTCTGTCAGCTTCATCGACACTGAACTGCCAATATCCTGTGCGAAGATCAATTGAAGAAAGGTATCGGCGCCATGAAGACAGTCCAATGTATCGTCCATTCATAATAAAAAAATACACGTTTTCTTTTGTGTGTTGTGGCGACGATAGTCAGCACAGAAACGCCAAGATCCTTCTTTTTAGAGCGCAGCTCTTAGGCGCCCGTTTCCGGCTTGAGCGGCGTCGCCGTCGCCGTAACCGCGCGTTGCACGCAACTCTGGGTGCATGCAACCAAGGTTGCATGCAGCCCAGGTTGCATGCAACTCAAGTTGCATGCAACTCAAGTTGCATGTCGCCGCAATTACGCGTTGCAAGCAACTCAGGTTGCATGTAACGTGGGTTGCATGCAACTCAGCGTTGCCTGTCGCCGCAACCACGCGTCGCAGGCAACTCAGGGTTGCATGCAACGTCAGTTGCATGCAACGTCAGTTGCTTGCAACTCAACGTTGCGCATGTTCATTGCAACCACGCGTTGCAGGCAACTCAGGTTGCGTGCAATGTTAGTTTCATGCAACTCACGTTACACGTTAACGTTGCATGCAACCTAATGTTGCATGTCGCCGTAACCACGTGTTGCATACGCTCAGGTTGCATGCAGCCTGAGTTGCATGCAACCTGAGTTGCTAACAACCCACCGAAGTCACGTGATCCCCAGGTCACGTGACCCCCAGATCCCGTGGCCCTCCAGGTCACATGACCCCCTTCCCGAGGTCACTGGAACCCCCCCCGAGATCACGTGACCCTTCCCCCGTGCCTTCCCCTCCTCCTCAAGAGCTGCGCTCTGATTCGGCGTCACAGGGAGTTGTAAACGGCTTTAATTTTTTTAACCAAAATTACCGGGGAGAACCTTGGGCTGTAAGATGGCTGAACAATGGCTTTTGAGATTCTTTTCCTAGACTTCTGTGTACATCATTTTAATTTGACGCCGTTCGCTCGCTGACACACGGTACCGTCCGTGGTGAACGGTAGGCTCATCGCCAGGTTCAATGCTGTGAGAAGACGCCTTGCACTTCTTCATGTACTGCTTGAAGTGAATCTTTTCTTGAACTGTCCAAGGTACGGTCTATTATAGTCGTAACGTGATTAGCTTGAGGTGATAGTGGTGGACATGGAAAATCGACTGAAAGCGGAACATCGACAACGGCAGATAAAGTAGCTTCGTACAACTCCCTTGCACGAAGCTACTTTGTCTGCCGTAGTCGATGATCCGCTTTCAGTTAATGCCAAATATATTACGCTTGGGGTGTCTGCAGTCTGTGACCAATATTGGTGAACCATAGGGAACTGATCGAGTAAGAGATTGAAACAATAGAAGGTGGAAGAGTGAACTAGGTGTTTGTCTAAAAGAGTATCTAGGTCTGACATAACGATGTAATCTCCGTTTAGCAGGAGCGTACTGGCGGATACCTTGATAGAGGCAGCAGTAACCTGTTGAATCTTACAGAAGTCTGCACAAAATAATCGTGTCTCCGTTATTTCGGTTGTGTCGTATAGGTCGGCGACATCATGTTCAATCTTTCCTCGGGCACAGTCGGTTAATTCTGCGTGACGAGAAATGAAGTCTTAACTCAAAATTATCTCACGGGGTCAATAACAGATTACGGTAGAGAGTACTGCAATTGTTCGGTCACAAAAGGTGATACGGGCCTTACACATACCCACTGATAAAATCAAGGTTCAGTCGCACCACGTAGTACTTGGGCATCTGGCGGCGTAACCGATTTCTTCAAGCTACATCGAATGTCTTCACGGATGACAGATATCGCAGCACCTGTGTTGAGTAGAGCGTGTATGTAAAGACCCTGGAGGTTAATGAGCAAATGGTTCTGTGTTCTTGTCGACGTATCTTGCAGAGGATTTGTGGTTCGGGACATTAATGCAGCTTCACCTCCTCAAGCTGCGGGCTCTTGTTCTCCTAAAGGTGTTGTGGACGGAATTCCGGCATCGAGCGACAGGGAACAGGCGACAAGGACTGGCGGTGGCGTGGAGACGGAGAGCGAGAGAAACGGGGAACTTCGTGCAGGGATGGACCATCTACCAGAGGACGGGAAGTGTAGACTGGGTTGTAAAATTTGTTGTAATGGTGTTCATGGTTGCTTGATGGAAATTGTGCTGGCCGATCAGCTCGGTCGCGAAAGTAGCGAGCAATATGACCAACATCTTCGCAGTGAAAGCATGTTGGCTTGTTTTCGGGGGTTCTCCATGCTGCCGGGTCTTGACGCTGCGCGATTAGGGTCGCGGTAAGAGTTGTTTACCGAGTTGTTATGCTGCGGGTTATTCTCTGGTGGTGGTCGGGATTGCGGTCGTTCCCAGGCAGCACAGACACGTTGAACAGACGTCTAAAGAACGTAGATGACGTCCAGGAACAACATGTCGAAAGAACGTCCATAGTCTGAACGTCCGGTCCCTTTGACGTAATATGGAAAGGCTAAGGTCTGGAAAAAAGCATCGATTTCACGTCGACATAACGTCCCACTTAACGACCTTACAACGTCGAGTGCACGTCTGAATTGGGCGGGAAGTCAGAGTGATAACGTTAGAGATAACATTGACGCAACGTCCCATCCCCAGCGACCATAAAACGTCGAGTATACATCTCGGCTTGAACGGAATGTCAATTGAGAAC